>OX596010.1:57393720-57623259 GCA_951394025.1 Heteromyza rotundicornis | reverse complement strand
ATTTTAACGCGTCGGCAGAATGCTCGAGGTAGTGTACTCTTGGATGCGCTGCCTACATTGGACGTAGTGCGATGTAATACCGGCGGGGGGGGGGGGCATAATTTCAGTAGGTGTTCAAGATCTATAATAGATATAACTTTCGTAACCCCTGGGATATACCAGAGATTAGAGTGTAAGGTGAGAGATCGTTACACACACAGCGACCATCGTTTGATGAACATCAAACGAATAATAAACATATCAGAGAAATCCATTCCCAAACAACGACAAATCGGTTGGAGAGTAGACACATTCGACGAAAAACTCTTCAGTACAGTGTTCGAAGAAATAATTCCATTCGGCAAAGCAACCGATAAAACGCAGCAGCGAAAAGCGTGCCATGCGGCAATGAAGAGGAGGAATGTCGGAAATTGTCATCAACCAGTATACTGGTGGAGCAATGAGATAGCCCAACTCAGTGAAGAATGCCATAGAGCCCGACGGCACTATCAACGGTAAGTTCGAGGACAAGAAGGCGACAGGACTTGATGGCATACCCAACGCAGCGCTAAAAGCTGCGGTAAAGCAACACCCGAAAATGTTTGCGGATGTATACAACTCATGCATTAGAGAAGGTACATTTCCAACCAAATGCAAGAGACAAAGGCTCGTTTTGCTCCCGAAAGGAAATAGCACAACTGAAAACCCTTCTTCCTACCGACCAATCTGCATGTTAGACACTGCTGGTAAGCTACTAGAAAGGCGACGAATTTTGAGTATTTTTAGTTTCTTTCCTTAATTTTTTGTTATTGTACGATTTTTTATCCTGTTTTTTTTTTAAATTGGAAAAAAGTGAAATACTATTTTCAAAAACCATAAAGTGTGGTATTGTATTGCAAACGATTGAAATAAAACTGAAAACATAATTCTCAAATGTGTGCACTTCCTTTTGACGCTCACTGTATGTGAGATTTCAGCTCTCTAGCTCCACTTCTGGAAGGTGAGGACAGACATCCTGACAAACAATGGGATTTTATATATTGTGATATAATAGTTACCTTCTTTTGATTCCTAAAATTAATGGTGTCACCGAACATTCTAGTTGGCGATGACTCTTCGACGCTATTGCCTCCTATTTTGTTGTTCGAATCAATCTGTATGGCATGATCCCTAAGCGCCACATCAGACATATATTGCTCTTGATAACTGCGCATTCCGCCATTGCGTTCGTATTGCAAATTTTCGTACCGTTCATTACGGTCACGTACGATCTTGTGTTTCTCATCAACCTCTCCGTTAGTGTAGGCAATGGGAAACCAACCGAACGTTTGCATGCGTATATTTTCACCGAATTGCCAACCTTTGGCTTTGCTACCCACTAGAGCGATTGTGTCACCTTCGTCAAAAGGCAGCTGATTCTCACCTGAGGGCATATAATCGTAAAGAGCTTTGACAACAGGTCGCTGATCCCATTGACTCTGATCGATGTGATCATTACCTGTAAATGGAATAAAAACAAAATCTTTACCAAAGTGTTTTGATATTTACTAATGACAGGAATTACTTCCGTAATACTCAAAAAAGTGGACGTCTAACATTGTTATGCAAAATAATTTTTAAAAAATTTTTCAAAAATTTTGATCAATTGATTTACGGGTGGGGATTGTACTTGGAAAATTCACCAATTTCAGTTATTAATTTATTTATTGCGAAGTAAAGGCTCAATTAGTCAAAATGTAAAAGTAAGTATGTAAACAGATTTCTCCAAGCATAACGAGGATGTCATCTGGTTTTCTTTGCTTCTTTCCTCAACAGTCCCTCTGTTCGCAGAAGAACAATTGAAGCATTGGGTGCAAGAATGGCGGTAACAAAGAAAGCTAGTTTTTCTTAGTGTCATTTCTACTATTTTAAAAGATTTTTTTTTCAGTAAAAAATTCAACTTTTAGAGCTTTTCATAATTTATGTAAAAATATATGTCTCTTGTACATGCACTCATTGAAGTTGAATAAGTAATTTGTCAGCCTCATTATTTACAAATTCAGTACTTTTTTTCGTTTTTGAGTATTAAATACGATCGTTTTAATTTTTAATAGTGATGCAATATCGAAACAAAAATATGGTATGTTATCAATACCATATTATTTCGACCCAAAAAACTATCGATATTTTATATAAACGGTTTTTCGATGAAAATTCTTCTATTTTCGCGATTATTAAACAATACAAATAGAAATATATTTTAAAATGTTTAAGAAATGTTTTATTGTTCAAATTCATAAGAAATATTTTAATGGGTAAGTGAATGGAGGCGGTTAGTAGTGGGTATTTTTCCCCCATCCATTATATTTATAACCTTAAAATCGCAGTGAATTGAGATCATAGCTAATGGACTCAGTCTGTCATTTCTCATGACACTTCTGGTCAGGGCCGTAGCCAGGAATTTATTTCGGGGGGTCCAAAAAAAAATTTACCGAAAAGTAACACTACCTGACTTTCAAAAAAACTGGGATAACCAACACTAATTTCTTTTGTAACATGATTTAAAACAAATATTCCAAAAAATTTCTTTCTCGACGGGTGATTATTTGATCAGGTGGTCACAGTTCATATAAACTTTTCTAATAGTTCTAGTTTTAAGATTATTTTATCAAATTTAAGATGGGTGTTCACGCCAACCGTGTAAATATGAACGCTACCTTATATAAATTTGTTAAATGTAGGGGGCGCTGTTGTCTGTGGCGAAATCTGCTTTCAAGTATGGCGAGTTTTGCCGACGGCTTTTTGGCTTTTTAAAACTTAAATATCAGTCTCGTCCGAATACCATACGAAGCAGCAGCCGCCACAGCCAAGAAAAACCGGTAAGATTTTCTGAGGAAAATATATAAGAAAATAAAAGAAAGATTATTAATTCAAAACGAATTTTCTGTTTTAATCTTTTTTTGAAAACGATTTCGAGAGCTATCGAATAGTTCGTAGAAGAGCAAGGCCTGCGCCCAATTAATGGGTAATTCCATATCAAATCGACAAGGTGTTTTCACTATATCTCTCCGATTTTATAGAAATTTGCAAGGTAGATAAATAACAGATGGAGCAACGATTGCAAGAATCTTTTTTGTTCAGAATTAAACAGGCTTTGCAATTACATGGCAAATACTGTAGAAGGAGGTTTATTTGAGGGACATTTCAAATCAAGTGTACCAGCCAAAAACCTTCATGTCTGCGATTTTCATGAAACTTGGTGGTTTTGTTGTACTATCAGAGTACATAAATTGGGCAAAAGGGGGAGAGGAAATATTGACCGGTTGCCTAGATACAGGATTGCCAAGTTTTGGGATGATTTTTTTGCGATTAATTGTAAGTCTTGTAAATTCGCGATTTAAAAACTGCGACAGACGTTTCTTAATGATTTTTGTCTGTTCTTTCCAATAAAAATAACGTAATATTTTTAAAATAATTATTTATGTCAAAAAAAGTAGATTTTTTTTTTTTAATTTTTCTCAAATTTCGGCATTTTTTGGATTTTTTTAAATAAGCTTAAACGAAAGCTGAGCTTTTTTCCTATAGAATCATGTTTGATATGGAATGGGATCTCTGAAACTTATAGCCAAAACTAGTATAAATACGAATTTAAAAATTGGTTGCATACTTTAGGGGGGATAAAAGAAAGTCGAAAGGTCATAGTATTTGTTGGTAGCTTTGGCCAAAGCCTACAACAACAATTAAATATATACAAAACGGCTGATAACAACAAAAATTAGCCATACTTACCAGTAATTTGAGGTATTGCGACCCACTCGCCGACGCGCTTGGCAAGTGGGTCGCAATACCTCAAATGACTGGTAAGTATTGCAAATTTTTGTTGTTATCGGCCGTTTTGTATATATTTGATTGTTGTTGTAGGCTTTGGCCAAAGCTACCAGCAAATACTATGACCTTTCGACTTTCTTTTATCCCCCCTAAAGTATGCAACCAATCCGTCCGCACGATAACGGTCGCAGTTTTAGAGATATCGACTTGAAACTTTGGGTACATGTTTTTCTCTTCAATACTGAGATCAAGTTCGAGAATCAGCCAAATCGGACAAAAACTGGGCGTGGCTCCCATACACCGAAAAAAAGGTCAACATTTTTCAAGTCTTTTTTATTGCTGTATTCGATTGAAAATGTTTAGAAATGGACTTTTGACATGGTCCGAGGTTCCGAAACCACATATATAAGGGTCAAAATGGGGTCTTGAGACCAATTTTTTTTTTGGTCGATTTGATTGGAAATTTTTAGAAACGGATTTTGGACATTTATAGGTGGCTCAAAATGGGGTCTTGAGACCACATAATTTTATGTTCGAGGTACTTCTTCCTACTGTGTGGGGGTATTTCAGCTTCGGTATAGCCGAAGATAGTCCACTCTCTAGTTGTATGTTGAATTGAGCTAGTTGTTTTGATTTGAATACAAAGTTTGGTAATTTTTACCGAAAAAACAAGCGGAGACAACGTAAACGAAGAGATTACAAGAACACATCAGCAATAACAAAGCACATACACATAACCCAAGTGCCAACGGGGGACACCCTCACTTATTTACATTTATATACATTTATATTATACACAATACGAATTTAAAACTAAAAATAAGAAAAGAATTGTAAATTATAAACCATAAGGAATTAAATGAAAACATATAACTAAAACCTAAACTCAAAATTCATCGCGATTGACCCCCCACCCTTTTAGTCGACATTTTGGCAATAAAAAAAAATTATTCATATCATACTGATAATTTGTTTGCCTGAGGTCAGGTGTATTTCAAAAACACACACTTTTTGAAAAATTTGTAAAAATTCGAAAAAACTTCAAACTACATAACTTTACATAAAAAATTGGGACATTTTAAGCAGGGTTGGCAACCGAAACCGTAACCGAAACCGAAACCGATTCATTTTAGGGAGCGAAACCTAAACCGAAACCGATTCGTCGTAACCGATTGAATGGGTTCAACCAAAACCAATTGAAAAGGTTACGGGTTTTTAATCGGTTTTCAAAAGGTTTTCGTACACAAAATTAACTTGAAGTTTTTTTTTCTAAGAGAAAATTTATCGTATTTCATTTATTTATTTCATATATTTTTAAAATATAGGAAATATTTTTTTTAAATATTCAATAAATCTTTTTTAAAGGCCGGCGCACACAGAGGCGATATTCGCTATATAATTTCAGAACCATTTCCATATTTAAAAAATCTAGCTTCGAAAACGCAAAGCGATTTCACCGCAGTAGATTTTGTGTGTTATTTATTATATTGCTATGGAAGCAATCAAAAAGTCTGACTGAAATGGTTCTGAAAATGACTATTTTGTTTGTTATTTATTAGACTACTATGGAAACAGTCAAAAGTTTTATTTTCAAACTGATTCGAATTGGTTTTGAAACTGGCTTTTTGTGTTTGTTATTTATTGTATTGCTATGGAAACAGGCTGTATAAAAAACGCTATATTTTCAAAAATACAATTATTTGTGACAAAATTAATTTCGAAACCGCCTGCGGCACGAATAACGCCTCTGTGTGCGCAGGCATTTTTATGGTTTTTGAAAAGACTTGGAAAATTTTAGATATTTTTTCGTAGTTTTATATGGCAGCCTTTTTCGTCCGATTTAGCTGATTCTCGAACTTGATCTCAATTCGGAGATAAAAACGTAAACTCAAAGTTTCACATCGATGTCTCAAAAAAAAAACATTCCAGCCTGTATGGTGACAGAAAGACGGGGATATGGCTAAATCTGTTTTCGATGCTGATCATGAATATATATACTTATCCATACCGGACATGCGTCCTTATGGACGTTTCAAACGTTGTGTAGGGTATAAAAACTAAAAATTTAAGCAGAAATTTGTTTGAAAATGCGATTAGATAAGGAAATTCGGTAAATGTAGTTAGATTCAGCACCCTTGATTTATATTGAATTGATATAAAATTTCCTAATATTTTGCCATCTAGAAACCTTTTAAAACCTAAACCGAAACCTTTTCAATCACTCCAACCAACCGAAACCTTTTCAAAATCAAGGAGCGAAACCGATAACCAAAACCGATTGGCAAGTGGGAGTAAAACCGAAACCTTTATTCGATTCGGTTGCCAACCCTGATTTTAAGTAATACAAAAAAATTTGATAATAAAAAATCAACCAAAAAATCTTTTTAAAAATTCTCAAAATTCTGGAAAGTAATTTATAATAAAAATTTCTTTTGCAAAGTAGCTGTTTTTGGCCTAATCAACGTTTTTCATTAAAAAACGCGTGTATAACCCCATGGAAAAAAGTTATACCAGTAAATGGGAAATCGAGTTTAAAAATTTAAATTAAATTTGCAATAGTAATATGCAATAGTATATTTGGAGCGGCTAAAATTCTAAACAGTTTTTAAAAGATTCGTTTTGTTTTGATAAATTGTTGGATTTTGCCCATTCGACCATTTTAAAACTTCTTGATCCTACATTTCTCAAAAACACGATAGAAAAATTCCAAGGTCGCCATCTGGTTCAGCGTTATAAAATTATGGAATATCAAAATGTTTAAATTTCCCGGAGTGGTGTTTTGTAATTAAATTTCTATTATTTGACTATTTTTTCAAAAGTAGCGTAACATAAATGTCTTGTATGACTTAAATGACTTATAATAAACTATCTTCGGCAACGCAGCTGAAATACTGGTTTCAAGACCCTATTGTGAGCTATTTATAGGTGATTTTGGAGCCAAAACCTAAATCCAAACTCTATTTCTAAACATTTCAAATCGAATAGACCAATAAAAAAATTTGAAAAATCCTTTTTTTTTGTTGTGAATCGGAAAAACACTAGGGTGGTCTCAACCTAGTGTTTTTCCGATTTGGCAGGACTTTCAAAATTTAATTTTGTATGAAACTGACTGTAATTTTCTTTAAAATCGCGAGTAGGTGGTCTATTGAACGAAAATATGTACTTCAGTTGAACCATCAAAAGTCGACACGGTGTTTTCAATGAAAAAATTGTCCAATTGAATAAAAAAAGCAAAAAACGCAGTTTACTCAAATTTTTGTAATGAAAACCAAATTCAGGAATTTAAAGATAGTCCCGGGATTTTTGGAATTCTAATCCTGGGACTGTCGGGACTGAAAAAAGTTTGCGATTGCAACACCTTTTGCAGACATCGATATTGTATCGTCCAGATATTCTTGAAGATTTCCCAATTTATTAACATAGTGGCTTTAGTCTAGTTTAAGGCCCAAAGCATTTTTAAACATTTGTTGGTTGCAATTTGTTCAGTTTTATGATGAGTTTTTACAATATCTCAGAAACCCATTACATTCTTGGTGTTGTTTGAAAGGTATTTTTACTCCCTTTTAAACGGTTGATATGTTAAAATATTCGATTTAATATTTTCTAAAATATTATTATTTTAGTAAAAAAAATGTTTCAAAAATATTCTATTAATGTATACTTTTGTAATTTAATCCGGATAGCTCTATTTAATTTGGTATATAATATGACACCCTCAGAATGAAAAAAAAAAGAAAAAAATGTCTAAAAAGGAGAAAAAATTGAACGAAAAATAAAAGAACAAATTTAACCATATGGAACATGTAATAAAACAATGCTGAGGGGAAAAAAGAAGGAATTCGAGTTATTTCTGTTTTACGATGACTTCTTTTGTTTTTTTCGCTAAAGAATTTTGTACTTTCCTTAAAAGAGTTTGGATTTTTTTTTTTAAATAATTTTGGACAATACCGTTTTTGATAAATTTTTGATATACTTGTAAAAATTAAGATTTTTTGGCTTAAATGTACTTTACTTGTACCTCTCAGATTTCAAAACTTTTTCATAACCTGTTCAGAATCTACAAAAACGAAAAAAAAGTCGCTCTCACTTAGTTTACGAGATATAGGCAAAAGAACATACGAAATTAAAACGACGATATCTCCGGTATTTATCAACGGACTTGGACAAGTTTGTGCTTGTTTGAAAGGTAATTTTACTATCTTTCAAGAATACAATATCGGTTAAAAATTGTTCAAAATATTATAGTTTTTGTAAAAAATAAGATAGCTATATTTTTTACCTTTCATTTAGTATATAATATGTAATACTTAGTGTCATAAATCCTTTGAAAAGAAATTAATCAATAAATCGGGTTTTTCAATAATGTTATTACAGAATGTCGAGATCGTCAAAATCTTCTACATTGACAGTCTTCATCTGCTCCCTCACTGGGATATTCAGTCGCACTTCAATCTTGCAAAACTCCTCCATTTTAAAAACTTCCAAAACAGATGAAGAACCCGTTATTGTTATTAATAACACTGCGTTACAGTCGCCCAGAACTTGGGACGCCACCTATTACACGTTGTAGGTATGTCCAAGAAAATGACATCTGCGTACCAGAAATTTTGATTACACCCCCAAAATCTGAAGTTAGAAGAGAAAAACCAATTTTTGTCGGTGTTACCCTATTTTTAAAGATAACTTTGGAAGCGTGAGGTCGATATGCACAAGCAATAGTTTGTTGAAGAGAAGAGAAGCAGTCGCTTCAATCAGTGTATAACTTTGATTTATATGACGAAAAAAACAGAAGTTACAAAAATTAAAAATAAATCGAATTCCTGTTTCAACGAGCCCAAATTGGTTGCAATCTGTTCAAAATTGACTTCAGTATTCCATTTTTTGCTGGAGTTTTTTTGGGTACAAAATGTTAGAATTTTTTTTCGATTTTCCACATTTTTTTTAAACTTTGATTTTTTTAAGTTAAATACTTTTTATACATTTTACGTCTCCTTTTTAGAATCTTAAAAGATGAACCAGCAATATAGTGTACAAAAAAAAGAAAAATTAAAGATAGTAAAATTACCTTTCAAACAAGCCCAAACTTGTCCAAGTCCGTTGATAAATACCGGAGATATCGCCGTTTTAATTTCGTATGTTCTTTTGCCTATATCTCGTAAACTAAGTGAGAGCGACTTTTTTTTCGTTTTTTATAGATTCTGAACAGGTTATGAAGTAAAGTGCATTTGTTCCCAATAGCATTTTAAAACCATCAGCAGCTTTATGAGTTGTGTGCGCATGCTTTTGCTAGTTGGAATATTCGACGTTTGCCATACACATACTAGCAAATTCTTTGAGTTTTGTGTGGAGATTTTCTACTGCTTTTGCATGTTGCTTTTGTTGTTACGCGTGTGTTTGGTTTTTTTGTGAGAAAGAAGGTTTGGCTAGTTGCATTTTGCGCATGGTCTCATTCACGGCGCGTACGATAAGCAATATTTGAATTTATTTTGTCTGTTGTATATTACTTTGGTTTTTGTTTATATTTTAGTTTCCTTCTTGACGTTTTCACATTTTTTGCAGCTATAAGGGAGTTTACAAGGTCTCATTTGTGTTTGTTGTTGTTTTTGGGATAAGATGCAACACAATGACAAAAGAGTAGAAATTTGTTTTTTTGTTATTGTAGCCATGCGTATTTGGAAATACAAGTGTGAAGTCGATTAGGCCGCATTGGTTGGTGTGAATACCAAAAAATGACTTATGCAAGTTACAAAGCATTCAAAAACCACACACATATTGGACATAAACTGGTTGTTTGCTACAACAACAACGGTCCGCGTCATTTTCAACCCTTTCTGTGCGTGGGAATTTACTTGTGTATTTTGCGCTATTTTCGCTTGTGCAAAAGGAAATAAAAGAAAGGATGAATATCTGACTCTTGTCTTGCGTTTTGCATGTGGTCGCGCGCTTAGAAATATTTGAATGTTTTGTCTATTTTTTCTTAATTTGGTTCTTATTTATATTTATACCCTGCACACTTGTGTCCAAGGGTATATTGTTTTTGTCACACCGTTTGTAACGCCCATAAGGAGCTGTGTCCGGTATGGAAAAGTATATATATTCTTGATCAGCATCACCTCCTGAGTCCATTAGTCCATGTCCGTCTGTCCGTCTGTCTGTCATTTCGCACGATAACTGTCGTAGCTTTTGAGCTATCGACCCCAAATTTTGGGATTCCTCTTATTTTGGCGAATGATTGGACGGTATTGAAAACTCGCCCCTGCACATGCGAGTACGATACATTCTGAGACAATATGTTAGTATTTTTATCGAAAATCGGTATTTTATTTATTGTTTTTCGATATTTTATTCATAATTTTTCAATATTTTATCGATTTATTATTATAGCTTCGGTCAGACCGAAGATAATTCTCTTACTAGTTTTGTTTACTTTTAAAAATATTTTGCAGCTTATAAAGGAGTTCACAAGTTCTTATCAAGTCATTAGTCGAAATTAATGTGTTGAAAAATTACATTTGTAGATATCGTGTCGTACAAAAATGTTGAATTCCCAAGTTCTAAAAAAATACCCACAACTTTCTTTAGGTGATTGTTGAAATGGTTTTCTTTCTCCATTGAATTAAACAATGGTTCGTATATTCGTATGTACTTAAAAACATTTCGTTCTATTTTAGCAATTATTTTACCACAAAAAAAATATCCATAAAATGCACAAGCTGCTCACACTTTATCCCAAAATTGTGCAGCAATATTTCCCTAAAGATCATCTCTTTGAAATACGAAACTACAACAAGCGCACAAGTACGCGACATGCGACATACTCCCATTCCCCGCCGATCCTACAAAAACAGAGGTCCCCACACACCAACGCAAAATTGTTAGTTATTTACATGTTAATTACATTTTTAAATTTAATTTTCTTGAATTTTAATTTTTTTTAATGTAATAAATAGTTGCAAATATGAATGTACGCAATTTATGTTACATATTGTTTAAGTTTATTTTAAATAAAAACAATAATGTGATTGAAGCATAACTTCATTTAAAAAATTTTTGTTTTTATTATAAACAAACTAATGATCCCAGTAGTCAATTTCGCAAGGCCTCTCCGCTAGAGGCATGCCTGCACGCATGCTATGGGAAGAAATTGCACATTTCATCCTCGCTTCTAGTGGTGACATGCCGGTATGCCTGCGCTAGAAGGGAGATAGGCTGGTGTCAATGGATTTTCTACGCAATGTGCTTAAATATTTAGAATTGTTTGATTAGTATTATATTTTTAAAGTTTTTTAAAGGACAACAATATTGTGGAAAATCAATTTGTAGTATCTCTTTCAGTTTCTGAAATAAAATGGAATACCTACACTCATGTGGATTTTTTTTCCAAATTCAAATATTTTTAGAAATATTTAATTAATCAATCTAATTACAATAGTTGATTTCCAAATTGATTTAAAGAAAATCTCTTGAATTTTCTAAAACATTCAAATTTCCAACAATATCACATATTGATATGGAAATATTTTTGGAATATAATTAAATTTATTTTGCACAATTGTTTTTTTTTTCTATGCAGACATTTTAGAATTCTTTTTTGGTGGTTTGAAAGAATTTGTGTGGATGCCGAAGGTTATTTAATGCAAATCCAATAACTTTACATACACATTTAATACCAAAATTTATTTCTGGAATTTAGATAATTTTTTCTGTATTTTTGTTTTGCATTGAAAATTTCGATATTTTCGTTTGCTAAAAAATTTAACTTTTTAAAAGTAAGACTATTGTAGAGCAGACAATTTTCATTATAGAACTTTTGAAATTTAATCCGTTCAAAAGTTGTGGTACCAAAACCGAAAAACCGTTAACTACCATGAAATCAGCACACATGAGGTATGGGTATATTCACCAAGAAGGAGAAGTGTCCGGTATGGAAAAGTATATATATTCTTGATCAGCGTCACCTCTTGAGTTGATTTAGCCCTATCCGTCTGTCCGTCTATCCGTATGTCCGTCCTATTTTCTTGTAAACACGATTGCAGGAGCTTCTTAGGCCCTAGAAGGAGTTGGTATTGAAAATGGGCGGAATCGGTCGACTGCCACGCCTACCTCCCATATAAGTGAAAATCGTGTTTTTACCGAAACTTTAAGATTTCATCAAAACAGTATGAAATTTTGTATAGTGGGGTTTTTGGGGTCGCTGATTTGGAATTTGATGTCGGAATTTAAAAATTCAAGATGGCGGAACCAATATGGCGGCCGAAATTTTAAGATTTCATCAAAACAGTGTGAAATTTTGTATAGGGGGGTTTTTGGGGTCGCTGATTTCGAATTTGATGTCGCATTTTCAAAATTCAAGATGGCGGATACAATATGGCCCAGTAGGTGTAGGGTATATATAAGTCGGCTTGCCCGACTGAAACTTACTCACTTGTTTTTAAATAAGTTTCTACATCCTTTTATAGAGGAGGAGAAATCAAATTGAATGAACTCTAAACACACAATTTGCTATGTAACCGCATCAATAAGTCGATAATGTGTATGATTTTTTTTATTCGAATTATTACGATAAATTTCGGCAATTTGTATAAAAAAATCAAATTTATGAAAAATAAAATACTTAAATACTTTTCAAAAAACGTATTTACTAAAAATACATAAGATCTAATATACGCGGTTAGATCATAGTAAAATATTCCCATCAGTAGACGAACGTGCTAAAAGGCCGCACATGCTTTGGCAGTAGCCAAGTGTCCCGGGTTCAATTATTTCAAAAACATAAAATCAGAATAAAATATATCATTTCATGCCAAAAATCTAATTTACAATGAGTAAAAAATATATATTTAATTTAAAATGAACTAAAAAGGGAAATTCTAAAAATAGATGCTCCCAAAATATTTTTAGCCAACCATGTAACTCCGCTTCTGCGACCACCTCCTAATTTTCCTTAATCTCATTTCTAACGGGTAACTGTAACTTCAGTCGGGGGTGGTCGGCCTTTTCGTAATTTCGAGCCCTCGAGTAAATATAAATATTCGCATGTCGCTAGGTCGAAAAAAATTTAAACGTCAGTTCAATCGGTTGTGCGAATAAAAATCTGCTCTCATAAAATCAATTTTTTATATCGAAGTTCTTCTCTAAAAATATTGAAACAGCCCCGAAGCTTCGTGCGATAGTACAGTGACGCGTTTGCATAGGGCTCGCAAAACGAAAATTTTTGTCAAATAAAATTACAATTCGAATTCGCTTCATCAACAAAAACTTTATCCCGCGCAACATATCTGCTAAAACATTACACATTCTTTATAAACAATATATAATCAGCTGATCCACTGACAGCAAAGTCAACACAGCATTGACGTTAAAAATTCCCTCGTAAAAAAATATCCCAAAAAACATCTGTCTGCAGCGATCAGCGAGTACACAAACCGCATCTATATCTATATCGCGCCCTCTATGCGTCGCTTTTCTAATTAGGGTGGCCAGAACCTTAAAAACGCGAAATTAGTGCCAGTGTGACCGCTCGTCATGCAACGTACCCCTCCGTCATCAGTAGACAGTGGACGAAATGGTACAACTCATCAGCAGCTGCAACTACAACAACAACTTTTGCAACCCCTGCAGCAAAAGCTTCCACAGCAAGACGGTGCGCAGTAGCAGCTTCCGCAACAACAACAACAACTTATTCAAATTCCCTCGCCAGATATACAGAGGAGTTCCCATAACGATACTGCACACGCAAACACAGGTAACTCTGTATCGTCAATTTCTTTAGTTGATACCCCTAGCAAATATATTGAAATCCCCGTAGGCCTTACCCCCATTCCTGACTCAAGTGAGACGAATAGCGGATTTTCTGAAATCGCTAATCGCAAAGGTCGCCACTCGCTCCATTATTACTGGTCAAAAGAGCAAAATGCCGACAGTGCAGACAGGAATCAACATTTATTTCGCAAAGCGAGTACTATCGTCCCCCACTAATGGGAATAGGCATTCCGCAAAAGACGAATCCCGTTAAACCATCTCTCGAGCTTGGGCAAAATCTATATGCGATTCTTGATGAAGAAAATGATTCGGATCCCAAGCCGAAATCGCAAAAACCCCCACCTATCTACCTGCGTGAGCGAAACTCTAATTCGCTCATCAAAGATATAACTCAAAATATTGGTCCTTAAAATTTCCACGTGATTTCTATTCTCAGGGGATAAGTACACGAAACAAAAATGCAAATTTACAGCGAATCCAATTATAGAGAAATTGTCACTCTCTTTGATAAACTCAAAAAGAGCTACTACACCTACCAGCTCAAAAGTTCCAAAGGCCTCTCAGTCGTACTGAAAGGTATCGAGCCTTTCGTAGAATGCGACGAAATCAAAACTGCACTAAGTGATGAAGGCTTCCAAATAAAGTCCGTATTCAATATCCAATATAAAAAAAAAAATCCCACAACCCCTTTTTGGTGTGGAACTAGAGTTCGACTCAAAATTGCTTAAAAAAGGTGAACCCCACCCGATATACTCGCTCAGATATCCGCTACATCGCAAAATCACAACTGAAGTGCCTCACAAGCGCAGTGGACCGATTCAGTGTCATAACTGCCAAGAATACGGCCACACAAAGTCTTTCTGCACTCTTCCCAGCGTGTGCGTAATTTGTGGAGACCTGCACGAAACAGGTTCGTGCACAAAAACAAAAGAGGATTCCACTTGTTTACGCCGTCCCTGGTTACTTTAGTTTCGAAGTTGTTAGATTTAAGTTGAAACCTAGAGGGCGCTGAGCCAATAGTTTTTAGTACCTTTTTTTTGATGAGTTGACGTTTGTTGCTCTCGTCTTATATAGTTTTTTTGGTTCACTCGAATTTTGGACCCCGAACTGGTAATAACCTAATAGCGAATAAAAACTGAGATTTTCTGATACTGCTAACCATTTTGTCTTTCTTTTTCTCGGATTTTATATTTTAAAATTTTTCTTGCAAAGCCGAGCACCATCATCAAAGCTGTTTCGCCTTTTGGATTCCTTCGCTCTCGTGTGAATTGAGAATCACTACTCCGCAGCTAATCATTTGTGGTCCTTCGAGCCGGATCACCATCATCAAAGCTGTTTCGCCTTTTGGATTCCTTCGCTCTCGTGTGAATTGAGAATCACTACTCCGCAGCTAATCATTTGATCCAATCGAACCGGATTTTCGGCTTTGGGATTTTGTTAGATTTTTTTGGATTTTTGGATATTTGGACATTTTTATTTTTGGAACCTTTTTGGATATCAGGTGCGTTTTTTATTCTATTTTGTTGAAAAAAGTGCATTCTGGTGAAGGTGTGTTTTAAATTACGCGGAAAAGTTGGCTTTGTTCCTTTTGGCCTCTCTTTTGAATTTTTGTTGCGCGGCTCCATTTTGTATTTAACTCTTCAAAGGAGGATAATAAAGAACAAAAGCTTTTAGTTCTTTTCGGTACCCTTTTTCGTTGCGGCATAAAGATTTGTTGACTGGCAACAAATCTGAAAAGATTAAATTTAAATTTTATATTTAATCAAAATATGTTATATTTTGTCTCCCAAAATTAAAATTTTTGATTTTTTTCGCGTTAATTTTTAATTTCCGAGTGAAAATTGCCGTCAGAAGGGATAATTTTGATAAAATCCCCACAAAAAAAAAAAGGTACAACAGCAACCCTTTTTCACAAGAAAAAGCTTTGATACATTTTTGACAGTTCTGGAAGAACTTATTTTCTCTTTTTGCTTTGTACGCTGTGCCGGCGTTTTTTCTTTTACATTTGTTATAAGAAGTGAATAAATTAATTAAAGTAGAGTAAATAAATATAAAATCAGTGACAACAAAGGAACAATTGGAAAACAACAAAGAAAACAATCGGAATAAAGGAAAACACAAATAGAGGCAAACGGCAAGGAACAACAACAGGTGGAAAAGCACAGCAGGAGAAGACACAAATTGTATTTGGATTCAGGAATTAAAGGAGGATTGACCACAACCACAACTAAAGACTTCGAGGAAATTCGGTGAGGTTTTTCCAATTGGATTCCTATATTTTAGTTCCTTTTATAATTTTGTAAATTTTAGTGAATTTTCACATTTTGTTTTTACTTGAGTCAAAAAAGAGTTGCCAAGTATTCTTTAAATAAATTATTGATTTTTATATTTATTTTTATAAAATTTTAAAAAGTTGTTGTACTTATTATTGGTGACGATACCAGATTGAAAAATATTCGCGAATTTTTGAGATTTTAATAACTTGTGAAATTTTTGTTTTAAATTTTTCGCTTTTTTTGTACTTTTGCTGGATAATTTTGAGAAATATTTTTTGAGTTGTTCTCTGGAATTTTGAATTGGGATAAATCATTCTGGAATTTTTTTTTTTCTCCTTTTTGGTATTTTTTCTTGAACACTACTTTCTGAGCTAACAATCATACCATATTTAAATTAGATGTTGAAAAGGAAGAATTGAAAGAGCTTTGGGGAAATGTTAAAACACTCTATCGGCAGTGTTTGCAGTCCGTGACCACAGCAGGAGGTGAGGAGGGAATTGAAGTAGCAAAAGAAAAATATCGTGCGGTCTATACCGCATATGTGAGTTGTGCTGCCATGATGGGAGAGCAAACAGCTGTTCTTAATGCAATCTCCCAACCATCGGGCAGCTCCACTATGAACATTGCTCCACCTCCTGCTACTGCTCCTGCTCCTACTCCTTACGTTGACAATTCCCATCGTTTTCGTGTTCCGCCATGTGACACTGAGATTTTCTATGGCGATTATGTCGCATGGCCTTCTTTTCGTGACATGTTCACAGCAATCTATATTTTGAACAGTAGTCTGTCCGCTGTGGAAAAACTTTATTATCTTAATCAAAAAACTCGGGGTGAAGCCAAGGATGTCGTTAAGAAGTCTCCACTAACGAATGATGGTTTTGCTTATGCGTGGCAAAACCTTTCGGACCGTTATGAAAATAAACGGATTTTAGTGAATTCTCAATTGAAAGTTTTGTTTAACCTTCCTGTAGTTCTACTTGAATCTGGCGACGCTATTAAAAAACTACAGCGCGAGATAAATAGTTGTATAGCCGCTTTAGACACGTACAACATCGACATGCACAATTGGGATGCTATTTTAGTATATCTTTGCTCCACCAGATTACCGGAAGTAACTTTATCGTTGTGGGAGCAGTCAATTCAAAACAAAACTGAAATTCCCAAGTGGGCAGACTTAGATTCTTTTTTAACTGGTCGTTTCCAGACTTTGGAAACGGTTTCAGATCTTAGAGGTGCATCTTCCTCTAACGCCACTTCGAAGAAACCGAATTCGTCAACATAGATAAATTCAACTAGTAGAAGGGTAAATACTTTTCAAACCAATGTGTCAAATTCTAATTGTCTTATTTGCTCTTCGTCTGAGCACAATATGAAAACGTGTCCTCGATTTTTGGAATTAAATGCATCTGAACGATTTTCAAAGGTGAAAAGGTTCAATTTATGCTTAAATTGTTTATCATTTGGTCATGCAGTAAGAGACTGCAATAGTAAATTCAATTGTGCGACGTGCAGGAAACGCCATCATACTTTGTTACATCGGGAGCAATCGGGTACACCAGTTGTTAGTCCCGATCCCCCCTCTAGCGTGGAACTCGATAGCTCGCCCTCCACTTCCTCTTCTCGTATGCTTTCACAGTCGCACACGGTGCAGATACAGTCCATTCCTTTGGTATCTGAAGCTGAGAATGTTAAAGTTAATTTTTCTACTACGACCAAAAATGTGCTTCTGGGAACAGCAATGGTCAACATATGTCATTTGGGTTCCGTGTTTACAGCAAGGGCGTTGATAGATTCTGGGTCGGAAGGTACGTTTATTTCGGAGCGCCTCCAAAAAGTTCTAAAATTACCAGTTAGCAACGTTCATGCTGAAGTTTCTGGCCTCAACAATGCCATTTCAGCGCGCATACAAAAAATGTGCAATTTTGTTTTGAGTTCGCCCATCAATCCCCAACTGAAGATAGAAGTTTCTGCTTTGATTCTCCCTCAGCTTACAGGAAATTTGCCTTCACACACCATTGATATTCCTTTGGACCAAAGTATACTTGATATGAAACTTGCTGATTCGAATTTTTTGAAAAGTGACCAGGTTGATGTTTTGATAGGTGGTGATATCTATCCGTCTATTGTTCTTGACGGTATCCGGCGCAACATTTTGGGTTCCTTGATGGCGCAAGAGACGATTTTCGGATGGATTATGACTGGACCACTCTCTGACGAAAAGATTTCTGGCTTCACGACGTGCGTTTCGTATTTTAATTCGGTAACTTTAGATAAGCAGATAGCACGTTTCTGGGAATTAGAAGAGATCCCTAAGAAGATTTTCCAAACCGAAGAAGACAAATTGTGTGAGGATAACTTTATGAAAACAACGAAGCGGAATTCCTGTGGCCGTTACATAGTGACACTGCCTTTTAAGTCACAGTTCAGTAAGGATATTTTTCTAGGTCATTCGAGAAATGTAGCTCAGAAGCAATTTGTTCGAAATGAGTCATCTTTGTGTAGAAAGCCAGATTTTAAGCTGCAATATGATCGAGTGTTAACAGAATATTTAGAGCTTGGTCATATGAGCAAAGTTTCAGCCCCTGCTTTTGAGCATTCCCCACATCATTTTTACCTGCCCCATCACGCTGTGATTAAGCCTGAGAGCACTTCCACAAAGGTTAGGGTTGTTTTTAATGCGTCTAGTCGCACTTCAAATGGAGTTAGTTTAAATGATATTCTCTATACTGGACCGGTTTTACAGACAGATCTAATGCTTTTAGTTGTGAAATGGCGGTTTTTTAAATTTGTTTTTAATGGCGACATCGAGAAGATGTATCGTCAAATATTGGTTGACCCTAGGCACACTCCATTTCAGAGAATAGTTTTTCGGAACTCCATTAAGGAAGAAGTTTGCGACTATGAGTTGAACACAGTCACTTTCGGTGTGAACTGTGCCCCCTATCTGGCAATTAGAACGATTTTACAGCTAGCCGACGATATTAGAAATAAGTTTCCTTTGGCTGCAGATATTTTGCGCAACATGATGTATGTTGATGATGCATTGGCAGGAGCGCATGAGATTTCAGCAGCGATTCGTTCGAGAGATGAGCTGATAGCAGCATTAAATTCTGCAGGTTTTGCAATGAGGAAATGGACCTCGAATTGTAAAGAGATTTTAGCTGGCCTGCCTTCTGATCATTTGATGAGTGAAGATTTTTTGAAGATTGAGGATTCGAGCAATGTAAAGACCTTGGGTATTCGGTGGAATGCAAAGTCAGACACCTTTTACTTCACTACAACTCCATTGGAAATTCGAAAATCATTTACTAAGAGGGAAGTTTTATCGATTATTGCGAGACTTTTTGACCCCGCTGGTTGGTTGGCGCCTATTACGATTACGGCGAAGATGTTGATGCAACATATTTGGTTGGAGAAGATTGAATGGGATGGCGATTTATCGACTGAGAGTTTGCATAGATGGCAAGATTTTCTGCGCGAGTATATGTATATTAACAACATTCAGCTAACGCGTTGGAATAACTTTTCGCCTACTGCGGAAGTAGAGTATCATGCCTTTTGTGACGCATCTGAGCAGGCATATGGCGCTTGTATATACATTCGGGTCAAGGACGCGACTTCTGTTATCACCTCGCATTTAATGTTTTCAAAGTCCAGAGTAGCACCTGTTAAAACTGTCTCTTTGCCTAGGTTGGAATTGTGCTGAGCGGCCCTTTTGGCAGACATGGTAGATTCGATGGTACAACATCTCAAAATAGAGTGTCGTAATGTATTTTGTTGGACTGATTCAACCATTGTTTTAGCTTGGCTTCAAAAGCCCCCTTGTACTTGGACCACATTTGTTGCGAATCGCGTGTCCAATATTGTAGAAAAGCTGAACAGTGAAAATTGGTTTCATGTCGATTCGCATGGCAATCCTGCAGATTTAGTCAGTCGTGGGGTAACTCCGCAGAACCTCATTGGCAATCGATTATGGTGGCATGGGCCCTTGTGGTTGCAGGAGGATAAGTCGAGATGGCCAAAGGCTGTTGACGACTTTGAATTTCACACCTCGTTGGAAGAAAAGCCAATTAAGTCATATTTTTCGTTTTTCACTAATTTTGAAGATTTGTTGGACAGATTTTCTTCTCTGCCACGAGCACTACGTGTATTGGCATATGTGTTTCGATATATTTCTCGTTCTCGGAAAATGGATCAAGTTTTTAGTTCCCCTGAAATTTCTAATAGTGAAATCAATGAGGTAAAGAGGCGACTGATTGTCATTAGTCAGAAACAAAATTTTTCGGTGGAATACCATAGTCTTTTGGAAAAGGTACCAATTAATTCGAAAAGTACCATTGTCTCTCTAAATCCGTTCATAGATACACACAACATACTTCGCGTTGGTGGTCGGTTAGCTTCAGCGTGTTGTTTGTCGTATGATGAAAGACATCCGATAGTTTTAGCATACAATTGTCAAATTTCTCGCTTACTAGTTCGATTTATTCACGATTTATCACTTCATGGTGGAAATCAATTAATGTTGAGGCTTCTTCGGACACAATTTTATATACCAAAAGCTAAGAATCTCATCAAAACGGTAATTCATAATTGTAAGACCTGTGTAATTCAAAAGAAAGCCGAGCGAACGCAGATAATGGCTGCCTTGCCTCCTGAGCGCACCACGTTGTCCAGGCCTTTC
Source organism: Heteromyza rotundicornis (assembly GCA_951394025.1). Classification (NCBI taxonomy): domain Eukaryota; kingdom Metazoa; phylum Arthropoda; class Insecta; order Diptera; family Heleomyzidae; genus Heteromyza; species Heteromyza rotundicornis. The sequence goes on along the minus strand of OX596010.1, from coordinate 57,602,754 downwards.
ACTAACACTGGAGTTGAGTTTGCCGGTCCTTTCGACATTAAAAATTACACTGGTCGCGCATGTCTCATCACGAAAGGTTACGTTTGTATTTTCGTGTGCTTTGCTACTAAAGCCATTCATCTGGAAGGAGCTAGTGATCTTTCAACTCCGACTTTTCTGTCCGCTTTTGCGCGTTTTGTAGCTCGGCGAGGATGTCCAGCGCAGATGTTATCGGATAATGGTACCAACTTCGTGGGTGCCTCTAAGGTTTTGAGGCAAGATTTCAAAAATTTTCTACAAACTTCTAAGGAAAGTGTAGGTTATAATTATGCGCACCGCAATATTTCTTGGCATTTTAATCCAGCTGGTTCTCCCCATATGGGAGGATTATGGGAGGCTGGAGTTAAAAGTTTTAAATACCATTTTCGTCGGATTGCTGGTGGCATGAAATATACATTTGAAGAATTTTCCACTCTTTTGAACCGATTAGAGGCGTGTTTAAACTCTCGCCCGTTGAGTCCAATTTCGGAAAATCCTGGTGAGATTTGCCCTCTGACTCCGGGTCATTTTTTAATTGGTAGTTCCTTATTGTCTCACGTGGAGCCGGATATCATGGATAATCCATTGACAATAGTTAATCGCTGGCGTAAGGTACAGGCCATGCATCAGATGTTTTGCCGGCGATGGAAGACAGAATATCTGAATGAGCTCCACAAGAGATATAAATGGAAATATCCCCAGCGAGACATCAAAGTGGATGATGTAGTGGTAATACGAGAGGAAAATCTCCCGCCCAATGAATGGAGGCTAGGGAAGATAACAAAAATTTATCCGGGAGCAGACAAAAGGGTTCGTGTGGCAGATATTCAAACGGCACGTGGCACAATAACACGTTCAGTTGTGAAACTTGTGGTTCTACCAACGTGTTAAAATATATAGTATATATTTGTTATTTTTTGTTATCATTTTCATTTTGTTCCCAGCCATGTTTTTCCTTCTTTAGTTCCTTTTTTTTTGTGAGTCTCTATTAAAGTTGTCGTTTCAGAATGGTGAATGCAAGGCAATACCGCGAGAGACGGTCTCAGGGCAATTTTGAGCGGATGTACTGCCGGCTGTGTAACCAGGACCATCCATTGCGTTTCTGCGAGGAGTTTAAGGCGATGCCTTTTGAGGAGCGGTTGAGAGCGGTTTTGATGCACAACCATTGCGAGAGGTGCTTGGCCCACAACCATACTCGTAGTGAATGTCGAAGCAGCGGTATATGTCGAGTATGTCGCAAAGATCATTACACAATGCTGCATGATCGCAGCAGTGAATTGCGTCGAGGTGAGCGGTCGGTTCGTTTTGGATCCCCGAGAAGAGAACAGTCGGTGGTGCGTCGTGACTATCACAGAGAGGTGTCCGTGGTCGAATCACTGGTGATTCGTGACCGATCGAGGTCGATGTCAACGCAGCGGGACTCGTCAATGGGACCTCGTCCGTCTCGACGATCCACGTTTCGCGACACGTCAATGGGACCTCGTCCGTCTCGACGTTCGCCACACGATGACACGTCAATGGGACCTCGTCCGTCTCGACGTTTGCGCAGCAACGACACGTCAATGGGACCTCGTCCGTCTCGACGTTCGCACCGCGACGACACGTCAATGGGACCTCGTCCGTCTCGACGTTCGGAGCAACGTGAGTTGTCAATCTGTCCCAGTCCGTCCCGACTTTCATCTCGGCTTATCAGGTCAATGGCACCACGTTCGTCCCAAAGTGAATTGCAGGAGGGATCCAGCCGGTCACAAGGACTATCTCTTTTTAGAAGCAGACAGCGCGAACAAGCGGAGGCACCTATTTTATGTCTGCAGCGCATTATTACCCTGTTGCCAACGGCGATTGTGAAGATCGTGGCCAATCGACGGTTTTTTTATGAGCGCGCGCTCGTGGACGCCTGCGCAGACATGTCTAAGATATCGGAGGAGCTAGTTCGACGGATCGGGCTGCAGACTATGAGGGTTGGAGCTCACGAGATTTGCCCACTATCGCTTAGGGCCAGGTTTGACCTGAATGTGACGGTTGAGACCAGTGCACTAGTAGTGCCTGGATTTGTTAGAACCACCCCGGTGCAGTCGATTGACGCTTCCATCCGGGACCAGTTTACCGGTATCAGATTGGCTGATCCCAAATTTTATGAGTCGTCACCGGTTCAGTTGGTGTTGGGGGTAGATGTGTACCCGAAGGTGATGTTGAAAGGCGTCATCAATGGCAGTTTCGGGCAGCCGATGGCGCAAAGTACCATATTCGGCCACATTTTGTCCGGATCGTGCACGGCCTAAGTGCCACCTTAATTAATCTTTTCTTTATTTTTCTTTCTTTCTAGTGGTGGCAGTTAAAGTTTTATATATGATTAATTAGAATATAGGGCATCGAAGCCAAACTATAGTTAGTTTTAGTTCCAAGTTTGAATTATATATGAATTGTGATATTTTTTGAAGTATGATTTTTTTACTCTGGTTTTTCGCAGTGATGCTGCAAGGGGGGCGGAATGTTTACGCCGTCCCTGGTTACTTTAGTTTCGAAGTTGTTAGATTTAAGTTGAAACCTAGAGGGCGCTGAGCCAATAGTTTTTAGTACTTTTTTTTTTATGAGTTGACGTTTGTTGCTCTCGTCTTATATAGTTTTTTTGGTTCACTCGAATTTTGGACCCCGAACTGGTAATAACCTAATAGCGAATAAAAACTGAGATTTTCTGATACTGCTAACCATTTTGTCTTTCTTTTTCTCTGATTTTATATTTTCAAATTTTTCTTGCAAAGCCGAGCACCATCATCAAAGCTGTTTCGCCTTTTGGATTCCTTCGCTCTCGTGTGAATTGAGAATCACTACTCCGCAGCTAATCACCACTATTAAAAAATGTAGTAATTGCGGTGGCAATCACACTGCTAACTATAGAGGCTGTGCAGTCTATGAAAGCTTCATAAAAAAGACGGAAAATGTGACGCAAAAACATGAAACATGGAAAACCCTCCGCTATCCGCTGCTCAATCCATCGCAAACCCATTTACAAAACAAGGCGTTTCCTACGCCAGTGCCTTAAAAAGCGGTCACTCTGCCACTGTGCACGCGCAACCTGCTCCTCCTAGTAGTAGCCTTGAACAAACTCTACAAATATTCATGCAAAATATGTCTCAATTTATGTCTGGTATGCAAAATATGATGCAAGAAATGATAAAGAATCAAAGTCTTTTACTACAACATCTCATGTCTACGCCATGAATGGTTTAAAAATATCATTCTGGAATGCAAACGGCCTGTGTCATCACAAACTAGAACTTCTCGAGTTCTTGAAAGAGTCCAGCATAGACGTTATGCTAATTTCTGAAACACACTTCACTGAAAAACACTTTTTCAATTTACCAGGATACAGACTCTATGACACAAAGCATCCAAGCGGAAACGCTAGAGGTGGAACCGCCATTCTCATTAAAAGTCGTATAAAACATTACGCTCTCCAGAATTATTGCACAGAATATATTCAAACGACAAGTATTTCTCTCGATGAATACTTAAAAGGCCTAACATTAACAGCTATATACTGCCCGCCCAGACACAAAATATCTGAGCAACAATTCCAGACTTTTTTCCATTCTCTTGGACAAAAGTATCTCGTTGCCGGCGATTTCAACGCCAAACATACATATTGGGGTTCTCGCCTTATATCGCCAAAGGGCAGGCTCCTGTTGAACACTGTCAACAGCCTCGGCCTTGACGTTGTCTCCTCTGGCACTCCAACTTACTGGCCAACTGACAGCCGAAAAACTCCCGATGTCATTGACTTTGCAGTCTTCAAAACTGTAAAAAGGAGCGAATTGTTTATTGAATCCTCTCTAGATCTCTCATCAGACCATACGCCTACTATTATCACAATAAAGTATGCGCCAAGTTCTAAGGCCAATCCACCAGATAAACTGACCAGCAAACTCACAAACTGGTTCAAATATCGAAAGTATATAAGCTCCCACATTATCCCTAATGTGTCACTAAAAACGAAAGTTGAAATACACACAGCTGTTAGTAATTTCACACTCTTGCTTTCCCAAGCAGCTGCAGCGGCCACTCCCGCCCAAATCCCAAAAAGCTCAACTCGCAGCTATGCAAAGTGTACTCCAAAGGACATAGAGCAGTTAATAAAAAATAAAAGGAAAATACGTCGCGATTGGCGAAACAACAGATCCCCAAATCTGAAAAAAACAGCTTAATGATGTCTCTCGAATTCTAAAAAAGCAGCTTGAGAGGAAATCCGAAAGAGAATTCCAGCTATTTGTTGAACATCTCGCACCCACAAAATCAACAAACTACTCGCTCTGGCGAGCTGCAAAAAATATGAAAAAACCAATACTGACAGAACCCCCTATAAGGCTGCCAAATGGAAACTGGGCCAGAAGCGATGGAGAAAAGGGTGCAGCTTTTGCCAACCACCTAAAAACCGTGTTCACCCCGAACACGACAGCTGCTGATATCCCAATACCAACATTAATCCAACATAATACCTCTTGTACAATCGCGATTAAAAAAAACGAACTTATGAAGGCAATAAACAAAAGCTTAGACCCGAAAAAAGCAACAGGACCAGACTTGATAACGCCCACAATGATAAAAGAACTGCCAACAGTTGCAATAACCCACTTATTGCACATATTTAACGCTATTCTCAGAACATGTCACTACCCAGATGATTGGAAACTATCTCAAGTTACAATGATTCCCAAACCTGAAAAGATCCCAGTTATGTGACGTCATACCAGCCTATAAGTTTGCTGTCTGTAATATCGAAACCCTTCGAAAAACTTTTAATAAAATTGATTCTACCGAAAATTCTAGAAACACAAGTGATTCCCGATCACCAGTTTGGCTTCCGCGAAAAGCATGGCACTATTGAGCAAGTGCACCGCATTGTTGACTCAATAAAAGGCACTTTCGAAAATAAACAGTATTGCTCCGCTGTTTTCCTCGATATCACCCAGGCCTTCGATAAAGTCTGGCACGACGGACTTATTTACAAACTACAGCATATTCTTCCCGCTAATATGCACTGTCTACTCAAAAACTACCTCATGAATAGAAAATTTGTAGTAAAATACAAAAGCTTTGTCTCCCGAAAATACGAAATACTGGCCGGAGTACCACAAGGCAGCGTCCTCGCGCCCCTGCTATATATTCTCTATACTGCAGATATGCCCAAAAGTGATAGAACTCTCATATCGACTTTTGCTGATGACACTGCTATCTCTATACGTGCAAAAACACTTGGACACTCTAAGTAATTGGCTACATCGATGGAAAATCAAGGTCAATGAATCCAAAAGCTGTCACTTAACCTTCACTCTAAGAAGGGGCACGTGTCCTGCTCTGAAGATAAACGGCCAAGTCGTCCCTGAAAGTTCCGAAACCAAGTATCTTGGAATGCATCTCGATCGCCGACTCACATGGCATAAGCATATTGAATCCAAAATCACTCAGATCAAATTAAAGCAATTGGAACTATATTGGCTAATCTCAAGGGCATCAAAGCTAAATCTCACATACTAAATCTCCAAATATACAAAAGTATAATAAAACCCATATGGACATATGGAATTGAGCTCTGGGGCACTGCCTCTCCCTCGAACGTGAAAAAACTCCAGAGAGTCCAATCTAAAATCCTGAGACAAATTGCCAGAGCCCCTTGGTATATAAAAAATACTAACATCCACAGAGACCTGAATATACCTGCAGTAAAGACGAAATTCTGAAACTTACCTCGAAGTACAAGCAGAAGCTCATGTTTCACCCAAACATTCTAGCTAGAAATTTACTGAGACCTCTGAATCCCTCACGTCTCAAACGAAACTAATATATTCCCCATATATTAGTTACGATAACTCCACATTGCCTATATCAATGGATATAGGGCAAATAGTTTTAATCTGAATATTATAATAATAAGCTGAATTTCTGAATTTTTGAAAAATCATTGTTAGACTTAAGTTATTATTAGGTGATTCAATTGAATAAAATTATTATTTAAAAAAAAAAATGTCGCTAGGTCATCCCCAATGTATACGTAAACTCGGTCGGCCCTATTCGTATGTCGAGCACTCGGCTGAATATCAAATATTCGCAAGCCACTCGTATTTCAAATATAAATATATTCTCAAATATATTCTCAAGTCGCTCGGTCGTCTCCAATGTACTCGTACACTCAATCGGCCTGTTCGTAATTCGAGCCCTCGGGAGAATATAAACATTCGCAATCACTCGGTCGTCTCCTATGTACTCGTAAGCTCAGTCGGCCTATTCGTATTTCGAGCCCTCGGATGAATATAAATATTTGCAAGTCACTCGGTCATCCGCAATGTACACGTTAACTCAGTCGGCCTATTCGTGCTTCGAGCCCTCGGGTGAATATAAATATTCGCAAGTCTCTCGACTATCTATGTCTAGTACATTGTCTACTGGTCAAGTGCCATCGGTCTACTCATCGTCTGAACCGTCGAGTAAATATAAATATTAGTAGACAATTCAACTTCTAACTACGACTACTACCAAGAACTGAAACTATTTCCTACCAAAGCACTTACTTGTTCATCGCTTGAATTCCGAATCAGAATGAGTTTCCTAAATGCAGCGTCTTTTATACTTTCACTTTGGCCGTAGTGCTGTAGTTTGTGTGCGAAATGCAGCTGAGCCGAAATGTCAAGATCAGCTGTTCGGGTTGCGTTGCTGCGATTCTAACAATGTTTCCCTACTACCTTTTCTTTATATCGTAATCGGTTTCTCACAAAGTACTATATGCAACCAATACCTACTTAATTAGTTTCGCAATGCAAATGATACTTAATTATGAACATAATATCATTTTAAATTCATTATTTATTTATGTGGTGTAAAATAAGGGCACCGATTTTATTCCTCACACTACTTTGTTGCTACATTACTTAAATAGTTATAGTAAGGGGATTCATTTAAAGTGGGAGAACCCTCGAAAACGTGGAATTGATTAAAAGAAGTGATTTAATTTATTTTTACTGCAGTAGTATGAAAACAATGTGAACATTGTATTTTGCAATTTAGCACTTTCTCAAAACACCTGACGTGGTGGCGAAATACTGAGAACGCCATCGGGTTTAGAATGGTCCATTTATACACTGCACGAAGTAATGATAAGACCAACATCAAAATTTTAAAAATCTTTTATTGTATTACTGATACAGGACATATTTATTGCCAAATATTAAGTTGTACTAACAATTAATTAAATTAACTTAAAGAAGACTAAATTCATGCACTCAAATATTTTTGATAAATAAATAAAAATCATTTCATACAGGGACGTAACCAGGAATAAATTTCGGGGGGTGGGGTTTTCATAAAATTTGTTTACTTATACTGAATAAAAACAAGAAAATGCAAACCAAATTAAAATCATTTTAAAAACATTTGATTGAAAGCAAAATTTCAAATAACTATAAACTTTCACAAGGTGTTTCACCGTGATATTCGAAGCTTAATAACGAATGCTTGAACTGGAATTTTTCCAGTTTTTGGTACACCAAATGTTTTTTGTAAAATAAAATATCAAGGAAGTTTCTTTTAAATTCTGTTAAATTTCATACATTTTTCTATTACTTCATAGATTAGGGGGGGGGGGTTTCGAACACGCCAAAGCCCCCCTTTGGTTACGTCCCTGATTTCATAAGAACAAATCATAAGACCAAACTATAAAAATTTCGGAAATATTATAAATAATATTTTTGGTTAATTGTTAGTAGTTAGTATATTTTTAATTATAGCATGTATATAGCATTGAGTTAATTAAAGACTTAATACAATTTTCTTCAATTTTGTTCCATTCAGCAGTACTAGCACTTTTAAGGCGTTTTACATTGTCAAATTGTGTCCCATTCTCAAAACACCACTTGGATAATATTGCCCACATGTTCCCAATGGGGTTTAGACCGGGGCTGCAAGCGGGCCAGCCCAAAACAGGTATATTCCGCGTACTCAAGAACCGTTTTGTTGCCTTGGATGCAGCATTACCTCCACTCGTCTGCAGCCGTTTCGTCACCCAAACTCAAAAGAACTTCATCAAGTAGCTCTATGTACATAGGGCTGTCCATTTTGGTCGAAAAAAAAACAAATCGATTTAGTACACTCTTAGAGTCGATTCGATACAAACATTAGATTCTCAAATGCCAACATTGCTTAGGAGGTGGTGCTGATCAAGAATATATATACTTTTCCACACCGGACACGGCTCTTTATGTTACAAACGAGTTACAAACGTTGTGTCAAAGTTAATATACACTACCACAGTGAGTGTGGGGGTAAAAAAAATTATTTTTGGTCTCGTAATTTATTCTAGCTGATGTGGCAACCCTACATGGAGAAGATGCATTCATTATATTAGAATCATCCACTCACCAACTCTGCGGTAGGCGTGGTACTTCTTAGTGACTTCTAAAATAAACTAAGAACTCAGTAAAAAAAACGATGTCTTCCGCGATGAATTAGATTTTCCTGGCACTTCTCCCGCTATTGAAAATGTTTGCCTTGCAATTTTGTTACATAGAATATTCTCAGATACTCACATGATGTTGTCGTTGTCAAATTGTAGTCAGATTTAGCACGCGGTAACGAATTTTGCGAATATTGTGTATTGTCTCTCTCATGCAAAGTACGCATATCGCCGTAAGGGGCATCAACGCTGCGTGCCTTCTTCAGTTGAGATGAACTACCGGCACTTCCGATTATATGTGGATCTGCAGTACGCTCCTAAAAAGTCAGATAACAAAAAGTAATATTTAACTAACATGGTAATAAGCCGGGAACGGATTTCGAGGCCTTTGCAAATTTTTTGCATACCATAAATCACAAATTTGAAGTCAATAGTTAAAACGTATTCTTTTTAAGGCTTAATTAGTAAAATCGTAAAATCGCTGCTTAGAAAACAGCTAACTGAAGTTACCTTACCCGAACTCCATACAAACGTCTCCAAACGTAAACGTAAGTGCAGATACCTGATGAGATTTGATTTTTTGCTTTGCTGACAAAGTGGGTTGCCTCTGTGCAACAATTTTACTCAAACTAAAATAAACAATTAAAACTATTCTGCATAAATAATTGGTTGAATATTACAAAATATAGCCCAAAGCATATTAATCAGAGTAGGAGTGATTTTGACACTTCTCTCTTTCTCTCAATGTATATAATGTCAAACTTAAAAAAATGTTAACCCAAAATAAACGTAAATTTCAAATTAAAAATAAGAAATTTGTGTGACAATTTTGAATTCGGGAAATAAAATGAAGAGAAATTTAAATATAAAGCGATGTGCAGTGCGGTAATGGTGGATTTGTGCAAAAGTTTCAACCGCCTAGTTGTGAAGCAATGAGCCAGCGTTGTTTTGTTTCCATTTTTTGACAGGACAGACCCTGTACTCAAAAATATATGAAACGTCACTCCTATTTTTATTAATATGCTTTGATATAGCCTCAAAAAAGTGAAATGCAGGAATTGTTATAGACATATACGGCAGCACTGTTGATAAATAAACCAACAGCACAAACAAATGACTTCTGCGAAAGCTTAAGTTTGCAGACTGTCGAGAAATCGCTGAAAATGTACGCTTTTGCTGCGTCTACGAAAATACGTTTGCTGCTGGACTAATTGGGCCTTTAATATACATGTGTGTGTATTGTCGTGCCCTTTCTGGTCGTCGTGCGCTGATCACAACCCTACGGGAAATTTGGAGTCAATTACCCCAAAAAGACCGGTTCTGGGACCGGTGAAAAGAGGACTTCTACAGAGTCATGCACAATAGTCTGCAAACGGTGGCAGTTCGACCCGAGCTCAACTGTTTCTGTCGATTTTTTTCGGCTTTAAAAACGAATTCCAATTATATCACTCCATTTATTTTGTTGGTCGTTCGTGATTTTCATTTAGTAGCAGAATTTCGCTCTTAGAATTCGGTCATTAAATATTGTAAAAAGTTGTGATACAAAAATATAAAAACTGTATATTTGCTAAGGCATTTAATCCCGGGATCCCGAATCCCGAAATCCCGGGATCCCGAAGGTTTTCTAAATCTCGAAAACCCGGGATTTTGAGTCCGGGATCCCGGGATTCAAAAAATTTAGTTTTTATGCATTGTTTAAGATATTTTCGACGCTTTTCCACAAAAATACTGCAGTGGGTTTACTTTCAATCCAATTGGTAAACACAAAAAGCTCACTTTCGTAGACTTAGTGCTACACACACAAAAAATTAAGACAATTTTTGCCAATAACAGTAACAAAACATTTTTATCGATCTGAATAAAATTTTTTCAAATTGAAACAATTTTTTTTATTCGACAAAAAGGTAGATATAATTAATAAAATCATTTTGTTGACCGTTTGAAGGTTATACTTTTGAATAGATTCAGCGTGGCAAAAAAAAATAATAAAGCAACTCAATTTAACACATAAATTATCAAACTTTTCGATCATAGTAATTTAAAATTAATAACTTTTTGTTTGACTTTATTTATTTTAAACTAGCTGTATATATATAGGAATTTGCGACAATTTCAATGGCGCTGTAGTTGGTTTATTCCCCCGTGAAACTTGGTGCCAGTTGTAATCCCACCCGGTAGGAATCACCCAAAAAAAGTCCAAGGACGCACTTGGTGACAGCTGTAATCCCACCCGGTATGATTCAGCCAAAAAAGGCCAAGGACGCACTTGGTGGCAGTTGTAATCCAACCCGGCATGATCCACCCAAAAAATGTCCAAGGACGCAATTGGTAGCAGCTGTAATCCCACCCGGTATGATTCACAAAAAAAGAGTCCACGAACACACTTGGTGGCAGTTGTAATCCCACCCGGCATGAGCCACCCAAAAATTGTCCGAGGAAGCACTTGGTTCCAGTTATAATCCCACCCGGTATGATTCACCCAAAAAATGTCCAAGGAAGCACTGGGTGCCAGGTTGTAATCCCACCCGGCAGGAGCCACCCAAAAAATGTCCAAGGTCGCACTTGGTGGCAGTTGTAATCCCACCCGGCATGAGCCACCAAAAAAATGTCCGAGGAAGCACTTGGTGCCAGGTTGTAATCCCACCCGGCATGAGCCACCCAAAAAATGTCCAAGGACGCACTTGGTGGCAGCTGTAATCCCACCCGGTATGATTCAGCCAAAAAAAGTCCAAGGACGCAATTGGTGGAAGTTGTAATCCCACCCGGTATGATTCACCCAAAAAATGTGCAAGGGCGCAGTTGGTTGCATGGACCACTTAATATTCGATAGTTACTAAGTTACTTTTTAATAATATTTTTTGTTGTATGGGAGGTGCCACGCCCCGTTGTCCAAATCCAACCTCTTATGTCCTATTGCAAATTCCATTACTAACACAATTTTACCTTAAAATTTCAATAACATCAGTAAAGCCGTGATATGGGGTAGAAAATTGTATGGGCGGTGCCACGCCCCTTGTCCAATTATTTCCATATTCGTCACATAGCAGTACAACTCCATTCCAAATTTCACTAAAATATAGCCATTAGTTGCTTAATTAGCTGGTATTTAAGTTATGTGTTGTGTGGGAGGTGCCACGCCCCTTTGTCCAATTATTCCCATATTCGACACATAGCTGGGAAAACACACTGTACAACTCCATGCTAAATTTCATTAGAATATATTCAATCGTTGCTTAGTTAGCTGGTATTTAAGTTATGTGTTGTGTGGGAGGTGCCACGCCCCTTTGTCCAATTATTCCCATATTCGACACATAGCTGGGAAAACATACCGTACAACTCCATGCTAAATTTCATTAGAATATATTCAATCGTTGCTTAGTTAGCTGTTATTTAAGTTACGTGTTGTGTGGGCGGTGCCACGCCCCTTTGTCCAATTATTCCCATATTCGACACATAGCAGTACAACTCCATTCCAAATTTCACTGAAATATATCCAATAGTTGCTTAATTAGCTGGTATTTAAGTTATGTGTTGTGTGGGAGGTGCCACGCCCCTTTGTCCAATTTTTCCCATATTCGACACATAGCTGGGAAAACATACTATACAGCTCCATTCCAAATTTAATTAAAATATATCCAATAGTTGCTTAATTAGCTGTTATTTAAGTTACGTGTTGTGTGGGCGGTGCCACGCCCCTTGTCCAATTATGCTCATATTTGGCATAAAGCTTGGAAAAGTTATTATGCAACTTCGTGCTAAATTTCGTATTTATTATTCAATTTTCTATTCAAATTCAATTCAATAGTTACTAAATTACCTTGTAGACATATTTTGTGTTGTATGGGAGGTGCCACGCCCATTTGCCCAATCCCAACCGCATATAGCCTATGTTACATGTCGATACCTATAGAATTTATCCTGAAAGTTTCAAGAGAATCGGTACAGCCGTTTAGCCGTGATTGAGGGACAAACAGACATACAGACATACAGACATACAGACAGACACACACTCAGTTTTATAATATATATAGGGATTTGGTTTTGTTTAATGCAATATTTATTAAATATTATTTCTACGCTGAATTAAAATAAAATTAAGCTTAAAATATTGTTGCAACAGTTTTTTCTTTAATCCCGAAAATCCCGAACAAATCCCGGGATCCCGGGATTTTCAAAAACACTTCGGGATTGAATGCCTTAATATTTGCTTAAATTCATGTATGAAGTACATACATTGAAAAGCAAAGAATTCTGTTTTGGCATTCGATTATTAAAATCAGTGTGGTCAAAGAGAGAAGTGCATAGCAGGGTATATAAATATATTTGGTTGAGAATGGTTTTTATATTTGTTTTTTTACAATTTTACATTTTTCCATATTTTTAGTTTTTTAGATTTTCTTTTATTCCTTTTTTTAAATTTTTACCAGTTTTTTCCTTTTTATTACAGATTTAAAATTTTGTATTTTGTAATTTTTACTTAAACATTTTTTTTTCTTTTTTACAGTTTTAAATTTTAAAAATTTAATATTTTTGTACAAATTTTAATTTTAGATAGTACAATCGAAATCAATAGTCGTGTTTTGGTTGCAAATTGCAAACAAATAAAAAAATAAGCAACACGTTTTGACATGATTACGATTGCAACCAAAACACAACCAATTAATGCATTCAAATAAGGTGAAATTGACCCCCAGTGCAGTCTCTCAGGAAAGTCCTGCGACAGTCGCCAAGTGTGTATATGGTGGCAATTGCCCTTTAATAAGTTCCCTTAGGACAGTCCTGGGACAGTCTCCAAGTGCCTATATGGTGGCAAATGACCCCCTCCTATGACAACGCAACGTTAAAGTGACCGGTTGCTTTCATATAAAGGTGACATTTTTGGGACCGATCCCTGTCCAAAAGGGACCTGTCACGAGACTGTCCCGGACCGGTTCTTTTTCCCGTAGGGAATGCCTTGCTATGTGTGTATACATAGCATGTATGTACGTTCGAAGTATATACAAGCTGTTCTTTATCCAGCCAATAATTTTATCGTTAAAGAGCTCGTAAACGAAGATTTTTTCAATCCAAAAGCGGATAAAACAATCGTAGACGACACACGACAATGCTACGTATACGAGTCCGACACATTCGCCTAACTCAGCCATTATTGAACAAGCGCTTAAAAGTATAACTTAACAGACGTTTTAAAATTGTTTTCCTAACAGTTTGAAAAACACTGATTCTAAAAATAGAAAGTATCTTACTGAGAAATCATTATACAACTTTTTTCTAACAGTTTGAAAACCATTGGATCTAAAAATAGCTTTTCGAAACGATAATTTCGTTCGTTAAAGTACTCGTAAACGAAGTCGTTAAAGAATTCTTTAACTAGGTCGTTAACGATTTCGATTACGAAGTCGTAAACGATATTTTATCGAGGAAATTACGACTGTCGTAATATACGAGTGAATGTCGGACTTTTCTCCAATATTTTTAATCGAGAAAAGTTGGTATAATACGATCTTCGTAAAAAGTCCGTTCAATTATTGGCTTGGTACCGACAGTGATTTGCTAATAGGAAATAGCGCAAGTAGTGGGTTCTGAATTTTTGTTAGAGTATGAGGGGCACAGTTATTTGTCTCCATATTTATGCGCAATGTAAATGTGAAATTTATACGTTTAGAGTTTAGAGTTTACATCCGATTGTAAAAAGTTTACATGTTTTTTAAAGGTATGTTTTTCCCCTATCAAATGCATGTTTAATATTTAAAATCCAATCATACTGTATTTTTGAAGAATTATTTTGTACATGAGAAAAGTGCAAAATGCATAAATGCGATTTAAATGGTTTTAAGAATAGATCTAGAAAAACTGGGAGACACGGGTACTTTTTAGCCCCCCTCTAACAGAATCTGTCGGTCCCGATCATGTGTGTTACCAGAATTTTTTTTTTCGAACAGTGTAATAACAAACGAATTCACAAATTAAAGCCTTTGCAATTCAACCAACAAATGCGAGCAGTGCAAATGCATCGCACCCTGTAATTGTTACCCTCCCCGCCATGAATAGTGCATCTGCGGAATCAATTATAGCAAATAGTCGATCTGCAGAGGCACTCTTAGCTAACTCGCTGGCATCGCCATCGGGCGCTCTCTCATGAAGCAAACAGTGTCACAGTCCTACACCCAGCAGGCAGCGAATATGATGGCATCTTTAGCATCACAAACAAATTTGGCAAGTACAATTACTACTAATACTCTTAGGCCTGACTCTGTTAAGAAATCGACTGGGAATAAAGACCCTACTAATAAGTTCTCTGAGAACAAAAACCCTTTGTTTAAGCTTCAGTCAGCAAATACTAGATGCAATTGGCGCAAAGTGTAAAAAGAGCTATTAACCATACCAGCTCAAAAGTAGCAAAGGCCTATCGGTTGTTCTAAGAGGTGTAGACTCTTTTGTCGAATGTGTCGATGTGAAAGAGGCATTAATTGCATTAAAATTCCAGGTTAGATCTGTGTCTAATATTCTAAACAAGGAAAATTGCCTCAACCACTTTTCCGCATTGAACTGGAATTCGACCCTAATTGGTATGAATCTCATTATCAGTTATAACTGTTATGAAAGAAGAAAAAAAAATTAATAAAAAGTAAGAACAGATTTAAGTCTTGCGAGAGTAATTAGTCTTAGTTAGTTTGTGTTGGTTGGGATTGGGAGAGTATCATGATCTCTCATAGTTATGGTTGGGTAGGGAGAGGATCGGGACAGAACAACATTAACTGACCCCACTCTTTGAGCTTGCATTTCTTTGTTGACTTCTTTGTTTACTTCATGGGTTATTTCTTGGATCATTACTTTATTAACTTCATTAATTGCTTTAGCTTCAGACTGTTCCCATATTTTAGTATCTTTTCTATTTACATTTCCCCATTTCGTTCATAACTTTGCTGCTGTACATTTAGTTTTCTCTTTGATTTTTTGTGTTTTCTTGTGCATGATTTTTTTTTGTGCTCATGAGATCATAGTGGATTTGAGTAAGAGCAAGAACTACGACCTAATCCACAGAGCTTAGACCTGGAATCGCTAGCATGCACACCAGCTCTTCTCCCACTACAGGTCCGGTTCATGACATGTTCTGCAGGATTTTTACACCGAATATTTGCAAGCCACCAGCATATGCCTTGATGAATACATAAAAGGACTTACAATATCTGCAATTTACTGTCCACCCAGCTCCAAAATAACTTAACAGCAGTTTCACATTTTGTGCAACCCTTGGCCCAAAATTTCTCGTAGCTGGAGATTTTAATGCCAAACACACTTATTGGGGCTCTCGCCTAATTTCGGGCAAAGGAAGTCTACTATGGAATATTACCAGCAAACTCGGCCTTGATGTGGTTTCGTTTCCAGATGTTATTGATTTTGCAGTAATAAAGACCCTTAAACGATCTCAACTGACCATTGAGTATTCAGTGGAACTCTCGTCTGACCACACACACACTATTATTACAGAAAAATATGAGTCAACCCACCCGACAAACTCACCAGTATGCATACGAATTGGCTACAATTCAGAAAATATATAAGTTCACACATTACCCTGCATGTGTTATTGAAAACTGAGGTGCAACTGTATGCGGCAGTGCGTAACTATACCACTCAGAGTAGAGGGGTTTAGTATCAATAAAAAAAATTATAAAATCAGATAAAAAACAAAGATACTCACTTAGTGCCCGATTACACTACCGTGAAAATGACGCCTGAAAATGTTGTTCAAATTATAATTTACCCTGGGCAGCCATTTTATTTTTTTTCAATATTTGCGAGTTGGGAATATTTTCTGTCCAAAGTACTCAAAGTACTCTCTGCATATGCCAATCGAAACAAAATTTTTGTCTATTTTCAATACCTTCCCTGAATATTCAGAACTTTTCTAAAAACTTGGTTTTTGGTAAATTTGTATGAAGATCTCAGAAAGGGTACGAACAAAACACGCATGTACAATATACATATCAGTGGCCTTTTGAGTAAAATAAATTTTTGACTACAAATTTGAATTGAAGAAATTGATGAACTAGTTTTTACATTTAACTTCAAAATAAATGAAACAAATGCATTAATTATCAAATTGGTCAAAATTTTTAAATTTACTTCACATTTATATTTTGCAAATTTAACTTAAGGGTGTATTACGTTATCAGGCCAATCTTTCAAAAGCAATAGCGCCGCTCACAGGTGTGGTAACAACGTCATTGATGGCTCTTTTGAAAGATCACAAGGTCCCATGTGCACATAAGAGGAACTGACCTCAAATATTGGAAAATATGATTTTTTGCAATACTTTTGAACGCTCCTGCGGCTTTCTGCAGCATTTCTTAATCTTGATGTCGGTCTCAAAAAATTCTATCATCTTACCCATGTGCACTTAAGAGGTTCCGGTTCCAATCGGTTCAGTGGTCTGGTCAAAAAATGCAATTATGTAAATGCATTTTTTGTGCTAACTTTGGAGGTACATAATTGATACATTTTGCCGGTAAATTATAATCCTTGTATACAGTCCTTAAATCTGACATATTATTAATAATTTTCAATCATAAGATCATTATTATTTTCGCCTCTTCATGGATTTTTTCCACTTTTAAAAAGAGACTAAAATACTGAATTTTGGTGAAAAACTTGAAACTAAACCAAATACACAAACCAAAAGCAAAGTTTCCATATTTAAAACTCCAGGCGGCGCCACAAATTTTGTGTTGAATAAAATATTTTGACTTTTTATAACCCTTATATTAACTTGCTTTGGCCAAGTTAATATAATATATATATATATATATATATATATCCTAAAATCTGCGGCGAGATTTTTCATACATGAGCTAGAGAGCTGAAATTTGGAACACTGATAGAACTCCGATGACAATGCATTCTATTTGGGGTCCATCAGAGGCGTAGGGGGCCGTGGGGAACTCAAACTTTTTTTTTTAAACATGGCATAACTTCCAATTCCTTCAAGCTACATTGATGAAATTTGGTAGGTGAGTTCTTACTGACAAAATGAAATTTTTTACCCTTTGGAAAGGGGGATGTGTGGAGCAAAGGGGAGCGGGATGGAGCCAATTTAAAGTTCTATCTCTCGTATTTTGTAAGCTACAAGGCTGAAATTAAAAAAGGGGAAAAAGAGAAGGAGAAAAAAATTTTTTTTTAAAAAAAACAAGAGGAAAATAAAAAAAGAGTAAATGACAAGTTTTTTAAAATATAACCCTTTAACCGACTAAAAAGCTGAAAATAAATTTCCTTGAAATTAATTTCAGCAATTTCGATTTAAAATTAAGGGTTTTTGGCGACTTCAAAATCTGCAATGATATTAGGAATAAAGTATTGATATTTGCCTACTTGAGAATTACAGTGCAGGCCGCCGGGTTTTATTGCAATAATTGGCGAAAAACCATTACAACCATAAAAAGTAAGGTTTGTTAGCAGCGAAGGTACAATGAAAGTGCATGCAAAAGCGCCGGGATACGTTTTTTTTTTGGTAATGCGACCGCGAATATTTTTTTGTCGAATTACTTAGTTTTCTCGAAAGGGGATCGTGTATTCAGTATTAGCATATTTTTCGAGTCTTCATTTTCAAATTGTTGTGCGATACGAAATTTCGAAAAATTTGATCAAAATGAATGTTTTTTTATATTGTGAAAACAATTTTTTTGTAAATATTTCCAAATGACAAAGAACAAATTGAGGTGAAAAACCAAATACAAAAACCTTTTTTTAGTTCCATATTTTCCCTACAGATGTCTCACGCAGAACGGAATACACCTTTAATTTGTAAAAATTAGTTTGTCTTTCGCCGGGTAATTTCAATATGGTGCGCGCCCGCACCATATTTTGAGAATTAAACCATTCGTTAATAAGTTCTTTGCGCATAACAAACAACGTTTTTCATAGCCCGTCGTTTTTCATAGCGCGCTCCCGCTGCCGGCCCTTAACAAGTGACTTTGAACTGCGAAAGTGGTATATGCCACTGTTCGCTCGTCGAGACAGACAGACGCGGGCTACCACTAGGGAATTCAATCCCGGAGGGTTTTGGCAAACCCGGGATCCCGGGACGGGATTTTTAAAAAATTTTGTTTTGTTTTAATTAAAAAGGCTTTGTCATGCAAATGCAAGAAAATTGACCTACAACTTGTATTATGCAACATTTTCATTGAATTGACAAAAAAAAAAATTACAACGTTATTTTAGGCTTCGCGTCATAATGTATTCAATGTAATTTGATAAAGATGAGTAGTTAACACGCAATTGAACTGGTTTCTATCAGTCTTTATTCATTACCGACTTAACAAACATAAATTCAATAAAATATATTTATTAGATTAGAAAATAAACAAAACAAAACAAAAAATAAGTACTTATGGTGACTTTCATTAATATCTGTTGTCGAAATTCAACAGGATTCGAAATTCAACAGGATCACATATGGGATGCTAGATCCGTTATAGAAAAAATCATGTATAAATAAATACACTGGCGGTCAGATAATTAGTGAGAGCCTATTCTAGTCATTTGGAATCACTTCCGAAATTTAAGGAATGTTAAATAAAAAAATTCGAAATAAATATTTGAGAATTTTGATTTTTTTTCACATTTAAGAGGGTTTAAAATCCCGAAAAATCCCGGGATTTTCCAGAGAGAATTTTCGAGACCAAAAAAGATCCCGAATCCCGGGATCCCGGGATTGAATTCCCTAGCTACCACACAATCCACTCAAACTCAATGACGATGCGCGCGCAGTATAGCGAGCTGGTGGGTTTTCAACTTATTTTCCAATTTTTTTTCTCAAATATTTTCGTTGTTTACGGTTTTTTTCCAGCTCTAAAGTACTTGTCAAATTTCATTTCGAAAAAAGCTAAGAATTTGATAAGTAAATTTCCTGTCGTGAATTTTCTTTAACTCGTATCCACTTCGTTATAATTTTGTTTACCCTTTGTTAACGAAATGCGACACGGCCACTCGGTGCCCTCTTCAGAAATTTCTTTAGAAAAGTTAAGATTATCAGCTATCAAATTTAGATCACAAACCAAAATAGAAAGCAAAAGTAAATGAAGAATAGTGAAAAAGATCCAAAAGGCAAAAGCGCAATCCAAATTTTTGCTTTGTCATTTGTCAAAAAATTCTGATCTAATACTGTTAGATGTTCAGCAGTCGCTTCATGACTGGCTTTATATAAGATGAGAGTGCAATCAAGGTTGCATATAATAGTATTGCATATAATAGTAGCGTGTTTACACAGCAAATACAATTTTCCAGCATAAGGAACTTGACAAAATTTTTCTTGAGTCGTTTCTTTAGAGCTGGAAACAAAGCGTTTCATTTATATAACGTTAAAAGTAACTTCATTTCGTGTAATTTTTGTATTTATTATTAAAACTTGTCTACGTTTTTGAATCAAAATAACTTCTCTGTTCATACTACAAACTATTTTCATTAAAAAATTTGGACATTGAAGTGTTGGTACTTTTTCAACATATTTGGTACCATTTTTTTGCCACATATTATCTCTGTGCTAAGTCGCCGAAGTTGTTCATAAGCACGGCACTTGTCAATTTGCTGGTTAATTTTAAACGCGTTTCTTGCTGAAGAAAAAAATTCGGTCCCCAAGCCGAAAACGCAAAAACCCCCTCCTATATATCTACGCGAGCGAAACTCTAATTCGCTCATAAAAGAAATTACCAAACTCATTGGTGATAATAGTTTCCACGTGATTTCCATCCTAAAGGGAAAAATAAATGAAACGAAAATCCAAATTTATAGTGACCCAAACTTTAGGGAAATTATCAATCTCTTTGATAAACTCAAAAAGAGCTACTACACTTACCAGCTCAAAAGCTCCAAAGGCCTCTCAGTCGTACTGAAAGGTATTGAATCTTTCGTAGAATGTGACGAAATCAAAAGTGATCTAACCCTTGAAAGCTTTGAAGTAAAGTCAGTATTCAATATACAAAATCGAAACAAAGTCCCACAACCCCTATTCCGTGTGGAACTAGAATTCGACTCAAAAACTCTTAAAAAAGGTGAACCCCACCCAATATACTCTCTGCGATATCTCTTGCACCGCAGTAAAAAGGAGCCAATTGACTATAGAATCTTCTCTAGATCTCTCATCAGACCATACGCCTACTATTATCACAATAAAGTAAACCCCAAGCTCTGAGGTCAACCCATCAGATAAATTGACTAGTAAACTCACAAACTGGCTCAAATATCGGAAGTATATAAGCTCTCACATTAACCCTAATGTGTCACTAAAAACGAAAAACGAAATAAACACAGCTGTTAGTGAATTCACACTTTTGCTTTCCCAAGCAGCCGCAGCGGCCACTCCCGCCCAAATCCAAAATAGCTCAATTCGCAGCTATACAAAATGTACTCCAAAACATATAGAGCAGCTTCTTAAAAATAAAAAAAAATAAGTCGTGAATGGCAAATTCACAGAGCACCCACTTTGAAAAAACAGTTAAAAGATATCACTCAAAATCTACAAAAACAGCTTAAGTGGAAATCTGAAAGAGACTTTAAACAACTCGTTGAACATCTCCCACCCACAAAATCCACAAATTACTCTCTCTCTGGCGAGCTGCTAAAAATAGGAAAAAACCGGTACTGGCGGAACCCCACATACGACTGGCAAATGGAAACTGGGCCAGAAGCGATGCAGAAAAAGGTGCAGCTTTTGCAAACCACCTAAAAACCGTGTTCACCCCGAACGTGACAACTGGTGATATCCCATTACCAACATTAATCCCACTCAATAACTCCTGTACAGTCGCGATTAAGAAAAATGAACTTATGGAGGCAATAAATAAATGCCTGGATCCAAAAAAAGCACCAGGACCGGACTTGATAACGCCCACAATGATAAAAGAACTGCCATCAGTTGCAATAACCCATTTATTGCACATATTTAACGCAATTGGTGGAACATGTCACTACCCAGATGATTGGAAACTTTCTCAAGTTACAATGATTCCCAAACCTGGAAAAAATCCCAACAATGTGACTTCATACCGCCCCATAAGTTTGCTCTCTGTGTTATCGAAACTCTTAGAAAAACTTCTAATAAAATTGATTTTACCCAAAATTACAGAAAAACTAGAGAGTGGACTATCTTCGGCTATACCGAAGCTGAAATACCCCCACATAGTAGGAAGAATTACCTCGAACATAAAATTATGTGGTCTCAAGACCCCATTTTGAGCCACCTATAAATAGTTTTGGAGCCCGGACCATGTCCAAAATCCGTTTCTAAAAATTTCCAATCAAATCGACAAAAAAAAAATTGGTCTCAAGACCCCATTTTGACCCTTATATATGTGGTTTCGGAACCTCGGACCATGTCAAAAATACGTTTCTAAACATTTCCAATCGAATGCAGCAATAAAAAAGACTTGAAAAATATTTTTTTCCGGTGTATGGGAGCCACGTCCAGTGTTTGTCCGATTTGGCTGATTCTCGAACTTGATTCACGAGGAAAACATGTACCCAAAGTTTCAAGTCGATATCTGCAAAACTGCGACCGCTATCGTGCGGACGGACGGACGGACAGACGGACGGACAGACAGACGAACATAGCTAAATCGACTCAGGAGGTGATGCTGATCAAGAATATATATACTTTGCCATACCGGACACGCCCCCTTATGGGCGTTACAAACGTTGTGTAAAAGTTAGTATACCCTGCCACAGTGAGTGTGGGGGTATAACAAGTGATTTCCGATCACCATTTTGGCTTCCGCGAAAAGCATGGCACTATCGAACAAGTCACCGTATTGTAGACTCAATAAAAAGCACTTTTGAAAAGAAACAGTACTGCTCCGCTGTTTTCCTCGATATCACCAAGGCCTTCGATAAAGTCTGGCACGAAGGACTTATTTACAAATTACAGCATATTCTCCCCGCTAATATGCACTGCCTACTTAAAAACTATCTCACGAATAGAAACTTTGTAGAAAAATATAAAAGCTTTGTCTCCCGAAAATACGAAATACTGGCCGGAGTACCTCAAGGCAGTGTCCTTGCGCCCCTGCTATATATTCTCTATACTGCAGATATGCCCAAAAGCGATAGAACTCTTATATCGACTTTTGCTGACGACACTGCTATCCTGTGCTCTCACTCAAACCCAGACATGGCAACTCTTTACACGCAGAGAAAAAATATGGTTGGAGCATGATTGCAGAGATCATTCCTTTTTCGCTATAATAATATTATGATTGTAGCGACCATAGATGGTTGTGATGAAAATACTAATGCTATTTAAGTGATTTCCGAGATCATATTATAATTCCAGAGAACATAATATGATTGATTTCAACCATTCCAAAAACATAATTGAGGCAATAATGTTATGATTGGATATTTAACAATAGTGGTGACTTAATTTTGGGTACTCATTAGGTAAACTCGATATTGCGTGATATTTGATTTTTAATTTTCAATACACTATATTAGACAGTATTATAAAAAATTTGAATTTCTGTGACAAAAAGTACGCGTAAAAACTGCACTTGGACCTGTTTTTGTCAATGATCATGCAATAATCAATACAACTTTGAGTATCGAATATCGTATAATTTTAGAAATAACTATTCGATTGGTAAATGTATTCGACAAGTTATTCGGCACATCACTAACGCCATCGTGCGCGGGCGTCCACAAATTAGTGTTTGTAATATTTGACGCAGAAAACAATTACGAATTGTTTGTCAATAAGGGTAAGTATTGAAATTAAATAATGTGTATTTCACAGCTATAAGTACATTTTCGAGCAGAAGCATAACAAAAGTGCGAAGCTGCCGCGAACAGCGAAGCCCTTCGCTCATATTCTTTTGTTTGGTGGTGGCGGCGCGGTTTGCCTGAACAATCGTGAAGCACACCTTCGCACATTTCCTTTTGTTTGGTGCTGGTGCGCAGTTTGCTATTCGCGGCAGCTTCGCGGACTTTTGTTTCGCTTCTGCGCGAAAATGTAGATATGTGAAATGCACTTGCAAAGAGTGCTGTTGGCGCATAGACTACCTGCGTTCCAAGTTGACTCAGCCTCCTGCACTAATATTCGTTTGGTTTATTTTCAATTTTGTAAAATTTTTAGTTCACAGGTCTTCTTTGCGTCGGTATTGGCGCCGAGTCTCTGGCTGTCACGTAAAATAACTACGCAGTGCTGTGGTTCAAAGGCAAGGAACTGAATATGAATGTGGTGGCTCGATTCGGCTGCACCGTCAATTTACGGGTGATGCAGCCAATTTACAATTACGTATCGTAATTATACCAAGGACACAGCGCTATTGGTGTGATTTTCCGTAATTTTCTCCCCGGAAGCGGCCGCCAATGTCAACTCAATTGTGTATTTGATATCAACAATTTCTTTACCCCTTTTCGGCTTCAAAACTCCTCTTTGTAGCTGTCAATCTGTGGAAAATCTTGAACTCGCTGTCATTATATTTGGGTTGAGCTGTTTTTCCTTTCCTGGTTGTCACGTATGTTTTGGTTTTATATTAATTTCGCATTCTTTGTCTATTCGTTAACGTTACTAAATTTTCTATATCAAGTAACTTTATTCTTATTGAAATTATTCAATTTTAATTAAATTTTTAATAAATAAATAAATAAAATAAAAATAAACTTAAAAAGTGGATTTTATTGATCACATTATGTGAATCATGTACTTGTTCAGTTTCCAACCATGTGGATGGTTGGAAACTGAACCTTCACCGTAAGAAGGGGCACGTGCCCTGCTCTGAAGATACACGGCCAAATTGTCCCTGAAAGTTCCGCAACCAAGTATCTTGGAATGCACCTCGATCGCCGACTCACATGGCATAAGCACTTTCAATCCAAAATCACACAGATTAAACTAAAACAGTTGGAACTAAATTGGCTAATCTCAAAGGCATCTAAGCTAAATCTCACATACAAAGTCCAAATATACAAAAGTATAATAAAACCCATATCGACATATGGAATTGAGCTCTGGGGCACTGCCTCTCCCTCGAACGTGAAAAAACTCCAGAGCGTCCAATCTAAAATCCTGAGACAAATTGCCAGTGCCCCTTGGTATATAAGAAACACTAACATCTACAGAGACCTGAATATACTGGAAGTAAAAGACGAAATCCCGAAATTTAGCACGAAGTACAAGCAGAAGCTCATGTTTCACCCAATTTTTCTAGCTAGAAACCTGCTAAGACCGCTGAATCCCTCACGTCTTAAGCGAAACTAATTTATTCCCCATATATTAGACATATCATGCCCAACTCAATGGACGAAGGGCAGAACTAAACATAGTATAGAAATAAGTGAAATTCTTTCTGAAATCGTATTGTTAGATCTAAAATAACTTATTTAGATGATTCAATAAATAAATTGTTAAATAAAAAAAATAAAAAAAACACAATTTCACGCAACGACGCACAGTGATTTGTCCCATAGACAAAATTCAGAAAGTTTGATGTCATCAATTATATAAATTTGACTAAAAACAATATGAATTTTTTTATTTGATTAAAATTTTTTTACGTCCGTAGAATATTCACAAATTAGAGAAATTTTATCACAAATGCTCAAAAAAAAAAATTAATCTTTGATAGCTTTGTGAAAAAAATTGCCAAAAAGGCATTTTTGCCAAGAATGATACAAACTTTCGTTTTTTAAAAATGTTACTATTGTATTGATACATGAAAAAAAAAATTCTTGTATTAAACTTTGATGTAAAAATTTGTAAGAACCATGAAAAAAAAATGTTTTCGTGTAAAAAACCAAAAAATTATGGATTGTAAAAAAAGTATATAAAAGTTAGTGAACATTTTTTTTTTATTTGAAAGTTCAATGTTTTTTTTCAGAAAAAA
The DNA here is from genome assembly GCA_951394025.1 of Heteromyza rotundicornis. Classification (NCBI taxonomy): domain Eukaryota; kingdom Metazoa; phylum Arthropoda; class Insecta; order Diptera; family Heleomyzidae; genus Heteromyza; species Heteromyza rotundicornis. The sequence continues at coordinate 57,577,416 of OX596010.1, read as the reverse complement.
AAATTCAACTTTTTTTACCAACTTTTTAAAAAAAATTTTGTTTTGCAAATGCCTAAAATTACGATTTTATATCAAAAAAAAATTTTCAAAAAGTTCATAATGTAAATAAAATGGTAAAATGTGATGAATGTATGTACATTTATTAATATATTGATATTAAAATATGTATAGTAACTAAAAGCTCATTTGAATTATTGTTGATCCAATGTGATTTGATTTTTCTCTATTTCTTCTTCCTATTGACTAAAGCAGTCAATACCGAATGGTTTTGGCAATCCCGGGTTCTCCAGATTTTTCAGGTTTTCTTGAGATTTGTTACTTTACCAAGCAATGCACATGTTCAACAAATAAAAAAAAAAAAAAATGTGACAGATCTCTGTTTTTTAGTGTCGAAAGGTGTTATATTTTATTATATCGTCGTCGTTACTTAAATTGAAAACAAAAATTTTAAAGTTGAATGAAATTGTTTTAAAATTTGATAAATTTGCAAATGCAATATTTTATCGCATTTGCAAAGCTTGATTTTCCGATAGGTTATTCCATATCTACCTGAATGGAAAATATGATAGGGAAATCTTGGGTAATTCCGTGTCAAATCGAAACGATTTTTGAAAAAATTACTTTCGACCTGTTTGATTTTAATGAAATTGGAAGGTAGTAAATAACAGTGAAAAAACAATATAGCTTCTCGTGGCTGAAACTAGAATCCTTTTTTTTAGAATCAAAAAAGCTTATGGGGGCTTGTTTGATTCTGAAAATATCAATGAGTCTACCAAGCGAATTAGCTTATTTTTTTTCCAAATGTACTTCGACCTATTACCTAAGTGCTTGCACAATTTGGCGTTACTGTTTTTCGATATAAGGAAGACATACTATTTTAAAAATATCCTTATGGAATTTTTTTTTTTAAATTTCTTAGCATTTTTAACTCAAACCTCAACATCTCTTTCTACAGTATTTGCCTTGTAATTGCAAAGCCTGTTTGATACCTAACAAAAAATATTCTTGCAATCGTTGCTCCATCTGATATTTATCTACTTTCCAAATCTCTATAAAATCGGAGAGGTAGAGTGAAAACACCTTGTCGATTTTATATGGAATTACCCATCTTAAATTTGGTAAAATAATCTTAAAAATTTACCTATTAGAAAAGTTTTTATGAACTGTTTTGTGTGACCACGAAATATTTGTTTTAAATCATTTAAAATTTTTTTGGAGCACCCACAACAATTCCCCCCGAAATAAATTTCTGGGTAGGGCCCTGTTATCTAGCATCAACGTCGCATAATTAACTCGTTTTCGCCCTAATTTGGACTTTGTCACTTTTCTCTGAACGACGACGATATTATCATTCTTTTTTTTTTAGCTACTAAAACTTTTTTCTCTGATTTGGAACCGTCGGGAATATGTTTCCTTTTTTCTATAAATATCCCGGTCAGATAAATATCCTAACTTGACCAAAATGGCCTATCATTTGTATGTGGCAAAACAAAAAATTTGTAAAAAATTTTAAATACAGAAAAATACAACAAAAAAACGTTAAGGTCTCCCTTTTCAATAACCAATAACAGCAATCAAAAAACTGAAAAAAAAACTTGATTTAAAATTAAACATTTTTTTTAAATTTTAAAACATAGTTTTTTCTGCAGTACATTTATGTTTACATTTTTAAAACAAATGTTTTTAATTTCAATTGTCTTGCTCTTTCGTTAGTCGTTTTGAAATTAACAATACTGTTGTTGTTGTTTTCTATTTCAAAAAATCGAAGTATATTCCAAAAAAAGTAATTATAGTTTTAGCGAATTTTTTTTTAATTCAAAGTTTACTTTTAGTACAAAATATGTATATATTTAGACTTTATTAAATAATGTTAATAGTAGACCAACCGGTGGAGCGTTTAGCGCGCACTCCAAACTCCGGAGGTGTGGGTTCGAATCCCGGTCTCGAATTTGAAAACATAAAAAATTAACTAAATATAAATAAATTTTATAATTACAAAAAAAAAAAATCAACAGAACATTTTTTTTTTTAATTTAAAAAATTGTTTAAAATTGAACATTTTTGTTTTTAAATTGGTTTTTACTGGACGTGTTTTGAAATTGAACAAATCTGTACAAAGCTCTATTTCAAAAACAAAACTTAGTATTTAGTAACATTTCCGTTTAATTTTAAAACATTTTCCTCTCAGTGTACATAATTATATAATTATAATGGTTTTTTTATATTTTGAGTAGGAAATTTAGTTTTTTCTTTAATTTTAGGTGAAATTTGTTTCAGTTATCTGGCAGCACTGCATTAGTTTATTTTTGTAATCTTTGTGAAAAAGCATAAATATAATGATATTCACACACAAAAATATGGTAGATGGTTAAAAATTATCCAGCCCTTCAATTTGGTTAATTTAACCGATGTAGGTTTACTTTAATAACTTGATAATTCACTATTTTAATTGTAAACTTACCGCTAAAATTTGTTACGCTACACATTTTTTTGTAAGAAAACTTTAGAACTTTTTTCGTTACATGTTTTTTTTTCGTTTGAAAACTAAAGAAAGCATATCAAACACAAAAATTAAAAAAATGTAATGATAGCATGATTCAAAAAACAAGTGAGTAAGTTTCAGTCGGTCAAGGCCGACTTATATATAACCTACACCTACTGGGTAATTTTGGATCCGCCATCATGAATTTTGAAGTTTCGATATCAAATTCAAAATCAGCGACTCCAAAAACCCCCGTATACCGTATACGACCTCTGCAAGTTGGAAATAAGAAATTCACGCTGATCTATCACAGGCTAAATTTTTCTGTGTCTAAACTGAAATATATATGAAGCAGAAAATAAACAACGTTTTTTTGTGAGTTTCTATTTTTAAGTTCAAAAACTTCAGTTCACATTTTTAAAAGAAAAAAATCATTGCTTGCAGAGCAATATATAATTGAAATTTCTATTTTTAGAGTGTGAAAAATGACGGAAATGGAAGAGTCGGTTAGAGCGCACTCCAAACTCCAGTGGTTCCCGGTTCGAATTCCTGCAAAACTTAATTTGTGGAAAACTTGTTACAAATGATTCTAAGGAAATTGGCAAATAAAAAAATTAAATAAAGCAAAAAAAAAATAAATTCAAAAAGTGTAAATAAATAAAAAAGAAAAAATTTTTTTTCGCAATTTAAATAAATAAAAAAATTTAATATTTCATTATTTAATTTTAATATTTGAATATTTAATACAATTTTAAATACGCGCATATTTGATTTAAATAAAAACAGCTTAGGAACACTATCGAATACGTTTATATATGATTTAAATACGTTTTCATATGATTTCACTATTTTTTTCCCTCAGTGTACAAATACAATGGATTATTTCTATTTAAATGTTCATAGAAAATAATCTACACTGAACATACTCTCTAAATATGCTGTAGGTGTTGTTACAGATTTGTTGTTGTTGACAGAAAAATTTTTTATGTTTCAGGCGTTTCATAACTATTAGGTAACTTTAAAAAAATTTGAAATAGAGCTCTCAAAAATGAAGAATGGTGAAAGTTTTTTTTGTAATTCTGTGGCTTTTTGGCATTACAAGTAAAGTCCGTAAAAATATTTTCCGAGAAAAAGCTGTTTTAAAATTGAAAAACTAATTTCCAATTTCTAAGAGTAATTGGGACACAAGTTGGGAGTAGAGAGTCATATTAAGGTATCGAATGTACAGCAATGAATGGTCAAAAACAGTGGTGTTTTAGTACATTTTTTGGACTTAACTGGTTATGCAGGGAATAGGAATTTTCTTTTTACGCATTCATTTAAAAATCCACTATTATTACTTTTTTACAGCAATCCTTTGGTGTGGTAGTTCACCAACCGAAAAGGATAATTTTTCCCAATTTTAGCTTGACTTAAAAAGCTTAACGGATGACGCACTACGGCCAGCTGGACAAAATAAAAGATTTTATTAAATATACACTGCACGAAGTAATGAAGACCAACATCAAAATGTTAAAAATCTTTTATTGCATTACTTATACAGGGCATATTTATTGCCAAATATTAAGTAGTACTAACAATTAATTAAATTAACTTAAAGAAGACTAAATTCATGCACTCAAATATTTTTGAAAAATAAATAAAAATCATTTCATACGAACAAATGATAAGACCAAACTATAAAAATTTCGGAAATATTATAAATATTATTTTTGTTTAATTTTTAGTAGTTAGTATTAGAGACCGACCGAAATCGCTTTTTTTAATTTCGGCCGAAAACGAAATGGCCGAAACTTTTTATTTTTTTTTTCGGCCGAAACCGAAATGGCCGAATTTTAATTTTTTTCATTTTGGCCGAAACCGAAGCTGAAACCGAAGCCAAAACCGAAAAAATAAAAGAAACAATTGTGAGTTTTAATGTAATAAAATGGTACATAATTAAGCTTATCAGTAGGCTGAAATCGATGGCGCATATTCATAGTAAAATTTAGAACCAGCTTAGTAGCTGCCAGTTCAGTGTATTATCTGTCAACTTAGTAGATTACTAAAGTTAAGTTGGAGCTTAATTTGGCTATGAATATGGGTCGCTCATTTTAAGTTCAGATCATAAATTAGATGAATTTAGAAGCAAACTATCAAATGCGTGGAAATCAAGAGTAGTAGAAATTACTGTCAGGGTAGTAGATTTCAAGAGAGGGGAGTAGATAATGGGAAGCAGATTTTTAGAAAGAATAGTAGTTTTGCATTGTATGAAGCTCACATAATATTTTGAGGAGTAGATTTCTTACCATAGTAGTAGAAAATATCTTGAGGGAAGTTGAAAAATCTGCTACCGTAGTAGAGGAGTAGAAATTTATAAATCATTGCGAGAGTATTAGATCTTTGTCGCTTCTGATTCTTCGAAACTATGATCAATGCTTAAATTTGTGTTACATACCGCTTTTATCCACTTGGTTGTTCCTTATGTATTTTGATACGCTAAATCCGAAAATAATAATTTAGTTTTTCCAGCACGCACCATTTTTCTGCAAACGCCACAAAAATTGCATTTTTGGTGCTGTAACAATTTCATTATTATTATTTTCGTATCCAGCGTGGCAAAATACATAAGAACTTGTCTATCAAGTATATTTAACACACAAAAAGTTCAGTTTTGTCGATCAGTGTAATCTTTGTTACATTTTTCTATGAAACCGAAAATTTCGGCGGAAATATAGAAATTTCAGCCGAAAACGAAATTTGGCCGAAAGCGATATTTTATTTTTCGGCCGAATCCGAAACACGGCCGAAACAGCCTTTTGTTGGCCGAAAAGCCGAAACCGAATTTCGGTCGGTCTCTAGTTAGTATATGAACCCTTTTTAATTATAGCATGTTGAAGACGCCGTGGCATTGAGTTAATTAAAGACTTAATACAATTTTCTTCAATTTTGTTCCATTCAGCAGTAATGGCACTTTTAAAGCATTTTACATTGTCAAATTGTCTCCCATTCTTGAAAATCCACTTGGATAATATTGCCCACATGTTCCCAATGGGGTTTAGACCGGGGCTGCAAGCGGGCCAGCCCAAAACAGGTATGTTCCGCGTACTCAAGAACCGTTTTGTTGCTTTGGATGAATGAATAGCAGCATTATCTCCACTCGCCTGCAGCCGCTTCATCACCCAAACTCAAAAGAACTTCATCAAGAAGCTCTATATACTTAAGGCTGTCCATTTTGGTAAAAAAATCGCTGTCTTTCCAACAATCCACATCATATGGGATCCACCGCCAAAGTTACGAGCCATTCTTTTTTATTTCTTATTTTGCCACTTATCGTGCCAGAACATTTGAAAACCATCAGGACCATCCAAATTAAATTGTTGTTCATCAGAAAATATAATTTTGGACCATTCTTCTTCCCAAAACTGTAACTTTTCAGCGAATGTTAATCTTGGCACGATAAGCGTAACTTTTGCGGTAACTTTGAAAAGACCCCGATGTGTTTTTTTTCGACCAAAATGGACAGCCCTATGTACATAGAGCTACTTGATGAAGTTCTTTTGAGTTTGGGTGACGAAACGGCTGCAGACGAGTGGAGATAATGCTGCAATTCATTCATCCAAGGCAACAAAACGGTTCTTGAGTACGCGGAACATACCTGTTTTGGGCTGGCCCGCTTGCAGCCCCGGTCAAAACCCCATTGAGAACATGTGGGCAAATGGATTTTCAAGAATGGGAGACAATTTGACAATATAAAATGCCTTAAAAGTGCCATTACTGCTGAATGGAACAAAATTGAAGAAAATTTTAACGGTACAAATTTCACAAATTTTTTTTACTAGTTGACTTAGGTTTTGTTTTTAGTGGCGTCATCAAGCCGATGTTGACATCGATGAATGTTGGCATCGTCCGGATAGCGTCGTATGGTGGAATTGCTAAGGGCACGAGGCTGTCTATTCAAATGCAATAGTATAGTTACGATTTAGACGTAGCGGTCGGGTGGGTCTGACCAAATTTCTACCTAGAATATTTGGATGTAATTTAAGCTTATCTGCATATTTTGTTGTACGTTTGGGGATCTCATCGGAAATTGTCGGTATTTGTAAATCTCGATATATTTGTGCATTTCTTATAAACCATGGATTTGACGTAGAACTTTCGACTGCATTCTTTGTAGTTTCTCAACATTTGATGGGGAAGCTGTTCCCCAGAGCTCAATCCCATATGTCCATACGTGTTGTGATGCCATTTTGGGGTCTGAGTGTGAGCATAATATTGCGGTGTCATCGGCAAATGTTGAGATGAGGGTCTGATCATAAATAGGCATATCAGCTGTATAGAGTATATACAGTAGGGGTCCGAGGACGCTGCCTCGGGGTACTCCGGCAAGAATATCAAATCTACGAGAAACGAAACTTTTATGTTTAACTACAAATTGTCTGTGGGTCAAGTAGTTGTCAAGCAAAATGTGCATGCTTGTGGGAAATAGTTTCTCTAGTTTGGATATCAATCCTCTACGCCATACCTTATCAAAGGCTTGGGTGATGTCGAGGAATACTGCTGAGCAGTATTGCTTTTTCTCGAATGTTTTTTTGATCAAGTCCACACTGCGATGAACCTGTTCAATTGTGCCGTGCTTTTCTCTAAACCCGAATTGGTGATTGTGTATTTCACCTTTAGCGAGTATTGTGGGTAACATCATTTTGATCATCGTGATCTGCGACAGCTTCCAGTCAGTTGGGTAGTGACCTGTTCTTAATATAGCATTATATATGTTTAATAAGTGAGTAACAGCAATTGATGCCCGATCTTTCGCCATTTTAGCCGTTATTAAGTCCTGACCTGGAGCTTTTTATACAACTCATGAGGTATGGGTATATTCACTTTGGTCTGATGTTTGTAACACCAAGAAGGAGACGTGTGGAAAAGTATATATATTCTTGATCAGCGTCACCTCCTGAGTTGATTTAGCCCTATCCGTCTGTGCGTCCTCTTTTCTTGTAAACACGATTGCTGGAGCTAGAATAAAGCTAGGGATCCCAAATTATGGATTTATCCTTTTTAGGCCCTAGAAAAAGTTGGTATTGAAAATGGGCGGAATCGGTCGATTGCCACGCCTACCACCCTGTCTGTCGTCTATCCGTCCTCTTTTCTTGTAAACACGATTGCTGGAGCTAGAAGAAAGCTAGGGATCCCTAATTTTGGATTTATTCTTTTTAGGCCCTAGAAGGAGTAGGTATCGAAAATGGGCGGAATCGGTCGACTGCCACGCCTACCTCCCATATAAGTGAAAATCGTGTTTTTACCGTAATTTTAAGATTTCATTAAAAAAGTATGAAATTTTGTCCAGTGAGGTTTTCGGGGTCGCTGATTTGGAATTTGATGTCGGAAATTAAAACCCAGTCTCCGTTGGATAAACGTAATGGCGATTCTGCAATAACGGGTCGTTTTAAACTTTTTGTGACACGCCAAAGTGAGTAATTTGTTGAGCTCGGCGGTTTAAGCTTTTTCATGAATTGATGCAGATCATTCTCGTTTTTCGCCTTAAGTTCATTTTGGAGTTTTTGTGTAATGAGGGTCAGCTTTTTTTTCAGATAGGGTGATCTGAACTTTTGCCAATCACGCCTTTTCTGTTAAGAGCGCAGCTATATTTTTTGACACAAATTCCTTTTTTTGGGTAGTGGTATTGATTTTTGGGGTCGCTGCCAGTGCAGCGTTTGTGAGTAGAGGGGTATAGTTACGCACTGCCGCATTCAGTTGCTCCTCAGTTTTCAGTAACACATGCAGGGTAATGTGTGAACTTATATATTTTCTGAATTGTATCCAATTCGTATGCATACTGGTGAGTTTGTCGGGTGGGTTGACGGATATTTTACAGTAATAATAAGTAGTGGGTGTGATTTTGCGCCTGTCTGGCCAGTATATTAGCGTTCCTGACGAAACTACATCAAGGCCGAGTCTGCTGGTAGTATTCCATAGTATTCTTCCTTTGGGCGAAATCAGGCGAGAGCCCCAATAATTTCTCCAGCTACGAGAAATTTTTGGTCAAGGGTCGCAAAAAATGTCTGAAACTGCAGTTCTGTTATTTTGGAGATGGGCTTTGGACGTGGCTGATCCGCCACGTGCTTTACCACCTGGGTGTTTAGTGTCGTACAACTTGTATCCGGGTATTTAAAAAAAGTGTTTTTGGGTCATATGGGTCTCTAAAATTAGCATTACATCTATGCAGTGTGAGCTGAGGAATTGAATAAGTTCCAATTTACGTTGGCATAAGCCGGATATTTGTATCGCATTCATGGTTTGTTATTTATAAGGGTCTGGATTAACATGTTTTGATTACGTAACATCTCCTGCATCATAGTTTGCATTCCATTCATAAACTGCGACAGGCCAATGTTCTGTTGAGCAGGTTGAATAACTGGAGGGTCTTGGGTATTGCCTTTGAGTACATTGGCGTATGAAAATGGTTGTTGTTGTGGTGCAGTCATAGCTCCATTCCCTTGGAGTGGTGGGTATGATTTCATCTCGGTGATATTGGCTGGAGTAGGGTTTGACATCGTCACAGTTTTTCCTCTGAAGGGCTTCGTTCGGGAAGAAACCTTATTTTTAAGGGTTTTATAGACTACACATCCTCTACAATTTGCAGTGTGATTTTTACCACAGTTACTACAATGTCTAACGGCTGCATCGTTCCTAGATTTCGGACTTAACACAAACACAATATTGTACAATATTTTTTTGTGTGGCCAAATTCCTGGAAATTTTGGCATTGTATTCGACCACGACTTTTACGCGGCTCATCAACACTGACTTTACTACCGCAGATTATATATGGGACGGGGCTCACCTTTTTTTAGGGTCTTTGAGTCAAATTCGAGTTTAATGCGGAAAAGGGGTTGGGGTAATTTATCTCTGTTTTTATGTTAGACACAGATCTAACTTTGAATCTTTGTTCCATTAATGCGGCTTTTAGTTCATCGCATTCAATAAAAGAGTCTATTCCTCTTATTACAACCATAAGACCTTTGCTGCTTTTGAGCTGGTATGTGTATTAGCTCTTTTTGCACTTATCAAAATTATCAATTACTTTTCGAAAATCTACCTCATTATAAATTTAAATTTTTGTTTCATGGACAGCGCCCTTTAGAATGGGCATCACATGAAATCTGTTGGCACCAGCTAACTGTGTTATCAGATTGACAAGAGAATTTGAGTTTTTTCTCTGAGATAAATTGGCGGCGGATTCGACGTTTTGGGTTTAGGGTCTGAATTTTCTTCTTCATACAGTAAAGAATATCTATTTTGGCCAAGATTTACGGGCTGGATATTCGATTTGGATTTAAAAATCTTAGGCGTGTTGGTATTTTCTGGAGGGGTCGCTTGACGTTTTTGCATTGTAGAGTCTGGCTTTTGCAGGTAGCGGTGCATGCTTGTCTGCACTGCCGTACCTGTATTAGTCTGCTCGAGAGAATTCATTTAATTTCGGCGTAAAAGCGTAAATACGTCGTACGCCCGATTAGATTTAATTCTAATTTTGCTTTCAGCGTATGTGCGTAAATGTACTAACCCAATTAAATGATTGAAGCTTAAAAATGGAAATAAAGAAAAACGAGCACGAAAATTAAATATTTATTTCTTTAATTGTTTCACGCTGGAACAAATTGTGAGATTGAATCAAGTGGCGGCGTTCTCAGCATATTTATCACTTTTAATTTTTGCTATTATCAATTTGGTCTTTTACAGTCAGTGCCAATACTAATGCGAGATTGTTGGGCGGTTTTCCCGCGCACGGGTCCCGCACAAATTTCGAATTTTTCTGATGGTTTAATCACTTAAATTTTCGAAAATAGTATGGAGCTAAATTTTTCACGTCCGCACATTAGAATACTAAAATGAAAATGAGTAATATGACGGTCAAAAAGTGCAAAGATAACCCAAATTTGTATGAGTTTTTCGACTTTTAAGAGAGTTATGTCTCAAAATTAATACGTTAATATTATTTAGTTGTATCCAACAGTTAGTGGTAATTTTCTTTGACCATTACTTCCAATTTCAATGCAGGCAAGTGTATAATATGCCCACTTACGAAATACAACATTTGTTTGTCAGTTCTAGTCTCAAACAGAGAGTGCCACTTAGCTTGACCGCTATTGCTATTTTCCATTGAAGCAAATTTGTTTTGACCCCAACCATTAAATGCTCCTTTTTATTTCGAAATCTTCCTTTTGAAGGGGTGTGCGCGACAATTGGCCGATACCACTTTACCAATAGTGACCGCATATAGCAAAACTACACTGAAAGAAAAATTTATTGCATTGGGTTTTTAAAATAGAGCTTACAACAAATTTGTTTTATTTTAAAACACGTGCGTTCAAAACAAATTTTAAAACGCAGTCATTCAATTTTAAAACTTAGTACTAAAAACCAATTGGAACGCAAATTTGTCAAATTTTAAAACAATTTCAAAATTTTCGTTTTCACTATCTATACCGAAGCTGAAATAGCCCCACACTGTAGGAAGAAGTACCTCGAACATAAAAAAATGTGGTCTCAAGACCCTATTTTGAGCCAATATAGGTGGTTTTGGAGCCCGGTCCATGTCCAAAATCCATTTCTAAAAATTTCCAATCAAATCCACCAAAAAAAAAAATATTGGTCTCAAGACCCTATTTAGACCCTTATATATGTGGCTTCGGAACCTCGGACCATGTCAAAAATACGTTTCTAAACATTTCCAATCGAATACAGCAATAAAAAAGACTTGAACAATTTTTAAATTTTTTTTCGGTGTATGGGAGCCACGCCCAGTTTTTGTCCGATTTGGCTGATTCTCGAACTTGATCTCAGTATTCACGAGAAAAACATGTACCCAAAGTTTCAAGTCCATAACTCCAAAACTGCGACCGCTATCGTGCGGACGGACACACGGTCAGACGGACAGACGGACGGACAGACAGACGGACATCGCTAAATCGACTCAGGAGGTGATGCTGATCAAGAATATATATACTTTTCCATACCGGACACGCCTCCTTATGGGCGTTACAAACGTTGTGACAAAGTGAATATACCCTGCCACAGTGTGTGTGGGGGTATAAATATGTTCAAATTGAGCGAGTTTGTTTTAAAATTAGATTTTAGTACGTTGTTTTAAAATTGAAAAACTATGTTTTTAAATTTTGTTTTTAGCGCACGTGTTTTGAAATTGAACAAATATGTACAAAGCTCTATTCTAAAAACCAAATCGTTCAATTTTAAAACATTTTTTCTCAGTGTATGTAATCTTAATTTAACTTTACTATAATTTGGCAACCCTGTTCAACTTGTTACGGAGTAAATTTTTTGCTGCGAATTAGATTAAAAAAAATATATATATATTTGTCCAGGTCTGTCTGTCTATCTGTCTGTCTTTCTGTCTGTCTGTCTGTCTCTAACACTAACCGATTCAAAATTTACAACTTCATTTACAAAATTTTTGAAGTTGTTAACCTTCTTTTTTTTTTAAATGTTAGCCCTTCTTCTGGTGGTTCGTCCACACGACGCTGCGTTGGTGAGAAGGAACCAGAGCCACTTACAAATATATTCACACATATATTTTTTCTTATAAATGTTAGCCGCCGCAGCGATTGTAAGTAAGATGAAGTAGCGAACTAAGCGCCTTCTCACTAGAGCCACTAATGCTCATACAATATCTTTATCTAATATTGATTAACTTCATCAAGGCGCATGCAAAACTCTTTCATGTATATACACAAAAAAATCATCTTTGATATATAAACAAAAATAGCTTCGACCTAAAGCTGGCACCTTTAAGAAAATAACACTGCCACAAGACTACCGTTGCCACCTAACACTATTTTCACCTATTACGGTGGTGTATTAGATTTTCATATTACACTTTCATATTACACATTCCTATACACTGCATATTAAGGCATGCAATCCCGAAGTGTTTTTGAAAATCCCGGGATTTCGGGATTTGAAATTACAATCCCGGGATCCCGGGATTTGTTCGCGATTTTCGGGATTTTCCAATTAAATACAATAGTTAATATAAAATTAAAGAACAAATTGTTGCAACAATATTTTAAGTTTAATTCGACTAAGAAAAAATATTTAATAAATATTACATTAAACCAAACAAATAATATTTAAATAAACGAAAAACTTATTTTCAGTAGTTTTAGTATTATAGCGGGAACAGATACACGAATTGTTGTTTAAAACTATTGAAATTGGTGTACATTCAAAAGTAAAACCCACACAAAACCATTTATCCAATTCGTAAAGTTTTCAATATACGGTCAACAAAATAATTTTAACATATATCTTTTTTGTAAAAAAAAATTGTTTAAATTGAAAAAGTTTGATTCAGATCGATAAAAATTGTTCGTTAACCGTTATTGACAAAAATTTTGATAATTTTTTTGTGTTTTTAGCACTAAATCTACAAAAGTGGGTTTTTTAAATTTACCAATTAGATTGAAAGTAAATGCACGAAAGTATTTTTGTGGAAAAACGTCAAAAATATCTTAAACAATGCATAAAAAATGCATTTTTTGAATCCCGGGATTCCGGACTCAAAATCACGGGTTTCCGGGATTGAGAAAACGTCCGGGATCCCGGGATTTAATGCCTTAGTCCGCACACACCAACGCGAAATACCGGAGCCGCAGCGAAACTTACTCAAAAATGTTTCTTGCAAATGTGATATTCGAATAAAAAATATTTGTTTGAGGTGAGAAATTTCATAAAATTCCCGAAAAAAATACTACAAAATGAACACCTTTCTTAGAAGTCACTCAAGAAATTGTAAAAGGGGAAATCAAAACTTAAAAAAATTTATATATCGGAAAGCAGATTTTTGCTTCAAAAAAAGATTCAGATTCGGTTTTAGTACGTCAAAATACATAATACGAAAATAAAAATTGAAAAAATACAATGATTAAATCGCTTTGCAATAAAAATAATCGACAATCGGAAATAATGTTTAGCCAGAGAACTTATATTCATAGGGAAGCGTCATAAGCTCTTCCTCTTCCTTTTTGCTAACTCGGAGCTCGTGCAATTTTGGGGACAGTGAGTCTACAGACTGCGGCATTTGGATAACATTTTTTAATTTTTTTTAGTCTGTTAGAAATGTTTGTGTTGTTGTTTCGCTTTTGTTTTTGCTTTTCTTTAACATTTGTGTTTTTGTCCCTTTTCTTATTTCGATCGTTTTCTTTGACTAGATCTTGATTCGTTTGATTCTTTTTTTTATTCATCTTGCAATTTTTTGCCGTTTCGTTTTTTTACTGTGATTGGCGGCACAGGTTGTTCTTGTCGATTTTCATCCCTCCTGCTGCTGTTTTCTTATAGGTATGTATATTTTTCTATGATTTGTTTGGATTCGCAACAAAGTATTTTGATGGTTTTTGCATGATAAATTATGGAAATTATCTGCTTTGTACCTACATATATGTTTTCTTATTTTTTTGTATAACTTTTTTTTATATATTCTACCCAATTTATAGATTTGTTACAAAAAATTCTTTCAAAAATCAGCAAAAATTTTAAATGGATAAATAATGCTGAGGACTCTTAGGTTCATGTATTTTCTATCATATTGCATTAAAAAAAAAAAGACAATCAACATTTTTAATATTTGAAAAATATATCGAATAAAATACAAATATAAATCAGAACTGGTTTGGAATGTTGCGTTTCCAGCCATAGTATTTAAAAAATATATTGCAAAAAATTATGCTCCATATTTCTCGAAAATATTAATATTCTGAACTGGAACCACAACTCACTATATGGCGGACTTAATCAATTTCTCGTATATTACCACAAAATTATAAAAAATATGTATCCAATTTATTTATATTTATATAAAGGAATACAAATTTTATTAGAATATTAAATAATAATAATGGAACGAATGAAGTTTGGTTAAGAACAAATATCACAGGCCATTCTAAACACAATGGCGTTCTCAGCTTTTCGCCATTTTGAGAAATTTGAGAAATGGAAAATACGTTGTGCGTAAACATCCTGACGATGGCTGAGAACGCAATACTTCGAAATATATCGGCAAGTGTATTTAATTGTTTTATGAAATAATTTTTAAATTAGTCAGTTAAAAATAGTATTGTTGATGTTTTAATGCAATATGATAGAAAATACATGAACCTAAGAGTCCTCAGCATTATTTATCCATTTAAAATTTTGGCTGATTTTTGAAAGAATTTTTTGTAACAAATCTATAAATTGGGTAGAATATATAAAAAAAAGTTATACAAAAAAATAAGAAAACATATATGTAGGTTCAAAGCAGATAATTTCCATAATTTATCATGCAAAAACCATCAAAATACTTTGTTGCGAATCCAAACAAATCATAGAAAAATATACATGCATATAAGAAAACAACAGCAGTAGGGATGAAAATCACCAACAACAACCTGCGCCGCCAATCACAGTAAAAAAAACAAACGGCAAAAAATTGCAAGATGAATAAAAAAAAGAATCAAAACAAACGAATCAAGATCTAGTCAAAGAAAGCGATCGAAATAAGAAAAGGGACAAAAACACAAATGTTAAGAAAAGCAAAAACAAAAGCGAAACAACAACAAAAACATTTCTAACCGACTACAAAAAATTAAAAAATGTTAGCCAAATGCCGCAGTCTGTACACTCACTGTCCCCAGAATTGCACGAGCTCCGAGTTAGCAAAAAGGAAGAGCTTATGACGCTTCTCTATGAATATAAGTTCTCTGGTTTAGCCGTAACAGGTGAAAACAATGGTAGGTGGCAACGCTAGCCTTGTGGCAGTATTATTTCCTTAAAGGTGGCAATGGTAAATCAAAGCTATATTTGCTACTTTTAGTGCGTATATACACATTCACCATACAGCTTGCTGAACTATATCGCCATTAGCTGAAGTTATTTTATAGCTGGCTGTGGTCTGTTGGTTAGAGCTTCGGCCTATGACTGCGGCAGTCATGGGTTCAAGCCCGGTGCCGGCCGTATTTTTATACCCCCACACACACTGTGGCAGGGTATACTCACTTTGTCACAACGTTTGTAACGCCCATAAGGAGGCGTGTCCGGTATGGAAAAGTATATATATTCTTGATCAGCATCACCTCCTGAGTCGATTTAGCGATGTCCGTCTGTCTGTCCGTCCGTCTGTCCGTCTGTCCGTCTGACCGTCTGACCGTCTGACCGTCTGACCGTCTGTCCGTCCGCACGATAGCGGTCGCAGTTTTGGAGATATGGACTTGAAACTTTGGGTACATGTTTTTCTCGTGAATACTGAGATCAAGTTCGAGAATCAGCCAAATCGGACAAAAACTGGGCGTGGCTCCCATACACCGAAAAAAAAGGTAAAAATTGTTCAAGTCTTTTTTATTGCTGTATTCGATTGGAAATGTTTAGAAACGTATTTTTGACATGGTCCGAGGTTCCGAAACCACATATATAAGGGTCAAAATGGGGTCTTGAGACCAATTTTTTTTTTGTCGATTTGATTGGAAATTTTTAGAAACGGATTTTGGACATGGTCCGGGCTCTAAAACCACCTATAATTGGCTCAAAATAGGGTCTTGAGACCACATTTTTTTATGTTCGAGGTACTTCTTCCTACTGTGTGGGGGTATTTCAACTTCGGTATAGCCGAAGATAATCCACTCTCTAGTTTTTTCTTATTTTTAATCTTTCTTTTTTAATTCTTTTTTAATGTAACAGTTCAACTTTACACAATTACATCATCCAACAAAATTTCTTTCTATTCTTTACAAAAGTTGGGTAGAGCTTCCGCTTTGTCTGCGGCAGTCCTGGGTTCAAGCCAGCCACCGGTCGTATTTTTTTTTTTAATCCATTGCTTGATATTTTTTTTTTAATCTTTCTTTTTTAATTCTTTTTTAATGTAGCAGTTCAACTTTACACAATTACATCATCAAACAAAATTTCTTTCTATTTTTTACAAAGTTTAATAAAAAATTACATATTTCACAAATTTCTATAAAAAAAAATTACATTTTAATTTTAAAAACATAGAAAATATTTTTGCATTTTAAATATATTTAGTAATCATTTAATTTTGTCAAATTAGTGTGTTTTTTTCCCGTGCATGGCACGGCTGATCCAATTTTCAGGCTGATCCTATTTTCAGAGCATACTTTCGGGCATTTATTGTTTTATACCGTAAAGTGCCTTAATTTTCCTAGTGAATATTTTATATTATTGTTATTTACATTTTTTTTTCTATTTTTTCATCTTATTTTTATAAATTTTATTATTCCACTATGAATTGCTCTTTCCATAAGTGTGCCATTAAAGCTGATAGCGAACGCATGGTCTCTTATTGGCTATGTGATAGTTTTTGTCACGTCAAATGTGCATCCCTTACGGGTAGAGTAGTTGATCTGATCGAGGGTAAAAAAGGACTTCGTTGGACCTGTGAAGATTGCCGCGATACTGAGCTGGACATCTGCAAATTGGTACGTCAAACCCGAAAGGGCTTTAATGAAGTATCAAAGGACTTAGCAGCTGCCCAGTCTAATTTGAAGGAGTATGAAACTAACTTTCAGAAGTACAAATGTTTGGATGAAACAGCTCCTAAGGGTTTTTACCACCTGCCCCAAAGCAAATTTCAACTCCAACAACTCCATCCTTTTCCGATCTATTTGCATCACCGGTATCATTTTATTCTCCTGATTCTGCGGTTTTGGAGACGAGGGTAGATAACGATCCTGAGAAAAATATGAAAACTCAAATATTGATAAAAATGTTTGTCCTTCCATAAATATTATTTCTCCAAAGGATTGTTTGCCGGAAGTACAAGAAACGAGAGCCCCAAAAAGGCTTGTTGTTGTGCAACAGTATCTGATGACATAATAAGGGAGTTCACAATGGTATCATATTGGTCATAAAGTCATATTGCTGTATAAATAGACAATAGTCATAAAAATGTTGTTGCTTTTTTCCATACAAAAAATTTTACGACCAATAGAACTCACCAAGCTGTGTTTTTCGACTCTCATGCTCACTGTTCCTCTCATTTTAAAGTTGTTGCCAAAAAAGTTGTAGGAATTTGTGAAAATTTTACTTTGGGACTATTTTTAATGCATAAAACGTGCACGTCTTGCCGAAAATATTGCAACAAAGATCGTGGAGACCACCAAAAGTCTTCCGACCATCAACTTTGGCCAGATGGCCACTTGCACCACCAGGCACACGAATACCGAGCCCAGAGAATTTTGGAAGCATTTTGAATGCATTAAATGTGTGCGACTGCTTGAAAATATTGAAACAAAGCTCAGGTGAACCACAGAATTACTTCTGACCGTTGATTTGGGTTGCATCACCATCTCCGCGATTGGTGGCTTGCATCCCGGGGCCAACGAATTAGGTTAGGTTCGACATTTGTAATGTGAGAGAGTTTTTTTGAAATGAGTGCGCTCACAAGTATCGTATTTATTGCAGTAAATAACATTTTGTACTATCAGATGTCTCTGACTTAGAATTTATTTGTGTACGAATTCGAGTTTTTAGTATCGATATTTTTGTTACTTTCTCGTATTCGACCGAATTCCGATGTTACCGTTTATCTAAGACATGTGTCGCTTATATCATTGGTTTACTCAAATGTTAAATCTACCGATTCCATTATTGTTTTTGGAGACTTTAAGTTACCGAATATATCTTGGAATTTTTGCAGTGATTCAAACCAGTTTCTTCCGTATTCTTCTCGTGGCTGTTTAAATAAATTTCTGGATTCATTTTCAGATATGAGTCTACAACAAGTAAACGGGATTAAAAATAAGAATGGCAGAATTTTAGATTTAATTTCTGTTGACGACTCTTCGAGGTTTTAAGTGAAAAGCTGTGATGCTTTTGCATGTCCAGAAGATAACCATCACCCAACTCTTGAATTATCTTTCGAATTTGTTCAAATCAACTTAGAATCTGTTTCTACACCGTTGAAGTAATTTTTTTTGCTTCATGAATACAAATTTTGTTAAAATGAATCAACTCTTATCTGAAACTAGTTGGGACATGAACTTCGAGGATATTGACGACTGTGTATCAATTTTCAATTGTAAGCTTAGCAAAATCTTCGAGATGAGTGCTCCAAAGAACATTAAAAAGAATTCGAATGATCTTGGTGCGGTATGGTTTTCAAAAGAATTGAGGAAACTGAAAACTTCGAAGACTCGGGCATTAAAAACATATAAAAGAACATTAAATCTTCAGGATTATTCTAAATATTCGCTTCTGAGACATAAGTTAGAGCCCGACCGATAAGAATTTTCAGACCGAAGCCGATGCCGAAGGTCAATTGGAAGCCTATTACTTCGGCCGACGCCGAAGGCCTTTATCGAAGCCGATACTTAAATAAAAAACCATTAAAAACTTGTTTTCGTGTATTTTCATTCAAATTCGAGTGTATTTATACACATTTATTTTTTTTTGGAACGAAAATTTTATTTAAACAAATAATAAAAGTAACCAAAAGAATTGACAAACAAATTTGGGCCTCCTAGATCAAAACTAACACCAGCCTCGGAAATTCCCATATATCCCGTGTTAGAAAAATTGGATTTTTTAAAATCATTTTCAAAAATTTGGAGTAAAGCACAAAATAATGGGAATTCAGTAGAAATGGTAGAGAATTCGTCAAAAATTAAATTCAGTAGCTGTTTTTTAAGGACTCCCTAAATCCGTCAGGTGATGGGCAAAGGATGTTCTAGTCGATGGTAAATACCACCAAAATCGGTCCCGGATTTGAGCACCAGAACTACTTTTCATATGTGTTAGCGCAGCAATTTGGGCTACATTTCTAAAAGGTAGAATCCTTCCGTAGCCTCCTACCCCTATATTTGAAATTTCATACAGTTTACCAGGACTCCTTTTAACATAGACATCAGGGCGAGTAATCCACCCAGAAAATGTCCTAGGACGTACTTTGTGGCAGCTGTAACCCCGTGCCACGCAATTTGAGGCGAGATTCACTCAATATTCGATGATTACTAAGTTAAATTTTAATCATATTTTTTGTTTTGTGGGCCTCTTATGTCCCATTGGAAATTTCATCACTTACACAATTTTACATACAAATCTCAAGAAAATCAGTAAGACCGTTTAGATGTGATGTGGGCTAGAAAATCGTTTCGTAAAAAATTAGTTTTGGGTTTCGGTGTCGCAAAAATCAGAAAAAAAAATTTAAAAGCTTCGGCCAAAACTTCGGCTATTTTTTGGAAAAACCGAAGCCGAAGCCTACGTCGAAGCCGATTAATCGGTCGGGCTCTATATCAAGTACTTAATAAAAAATGTTATGATGAATATTTGAACGATTTACAATCCAAAATAAAATACGATTCTAAAACTTTTTATAACTTTGTAAATTCAAAAAGGAAAAACACTGGTTTTCCAACTACGATGAAATGGAATGATCGTCAGTCCAACAATCCTACTGAGATATCTAATATGTTTGCTGATTTCTTCAAAACGACATATTCTGATAATAATTATGGCGACACATCATCTATATATATAAAAGAGACGTGTATGTTTGTCACCAGTAGACGCGAAAACTACAGCACCGATTCTCACCAAAATTTATATATGTCGTGAGTCGTGACATAGGATAGGTTTTGAAAAAGCAAATACCATATGATCCACAATCAACTTGGTTGCCACCTAGGACTTAATTTTTCCCCACCCAAGCAGTGTTACCATATCTGCGGGTTTTTATACCTTTCGGTTTCTTTCAAAGTATGAAATCGATTTGCTAAAGTATTTCAAGTCGATGTACCGATCACAAATTTCAACAACTTCGTGTATTTTCAACATTAAATGCAGCATTGAGTAATAATTAAGGTTATTTCCATTTGATTTCATGTAAAAAACCTTAGGCAATGCCAAAATAACACGGCTTCTACTTGAGTATTACATATTCGCAATTCCATAATTTGCCCCAATCTCCCAGTGCACATTTTACGCCCACTTTCACAGTACTTCATTTCCACTTAAATGCATTTGCCATTTACATTCCAAATAACTACGGAAAAATGTCTATTGTGAATGGAAATTAAATTATACCCAACTTAAAGCTCCCCACACACTGCCGCGAAATTTCCCCAAAAATTGCTCAAAAACACAACAGAACGTCTCTCAATGTGGCAACACTCCTCACAGACGGGGCGCTCAACCAGTGCAGCCAACTTAAGCAAATTTCCCTTCCTAAGGGAATTTTTGGTTTAATTTGGTCTAAAAGGGATAAAGGTACTTATTATTACTTAATTTGAAGGTGCACTTAGACCGCAGGACCGAACACAACTTTTGTCGCGAACTCCAATCATAAACGAAATTCCGTTCGTGCAACCGTTTACACTGACTGAATATTCCCTCCCACACCAGTATCGGAATCTACAGATTTGTTCGTTTTCAAGTGTTTACACTGCCGGGCCATTTTGTGCGAGCATTCGGCTACGTACCAAAGCTCAAAGATCGTAATCCAGTCGTTTGCACCGGCCGAATTAACGGCATTTGTTTCAAATACTTATACCACATGTCATTTAATTTAATTTCAATAATCTTCCAAACATACTTTACTGCGCTACATACATACATACAATACGAATCATTCATTCATTCATCAAAACCTTTTTCAATACCAATCGCTACATCAATTTTCCTCTCTATAAAATTGTACAAAATTAACTCCACAGTATAAACACCAATTAAACATATATATTTAAAAATTACTTTCATCCATTCATCCATTACATTGCAGACAATGCAAGAACAAAAAATTATTTAGGCCCAGCGAAGCGGACCGGGCCGAGCTAGTATACATATAACATCCCCACTTATAATTCCATTTTCAATCCTGTTACAGAATCTGAAGACAACACCTAAAACCGTTGAAATATTCATATAGTACTGGTCCAGATAATATTAATAGATGTATTTTAAAAGTTTGTGCTGAACATTTATACATTCCACTTTCAAATATATTCAATGCTTCTATTCAAAAATGTTATTATCCGAATGCATGGAAAGAATCATACATTATTCCTCTTTATAAAAGTGGAACTAAATCTTTCGTATCTAACTATAGAGGTATCGCTAAACTTAGCACAATACCAAAGTTATGTGAACAAGTTGTCACAAAGCAATTGGTTCAATTGATGATTTGAAATTTATATGAACAAGACGTTTTAATTGAAATCCCTATATATATTATAAAACTGAGTGTGTGTCTGTCTGTATGTCTGTCTGTATGTCTGTCTGTCTGTCTGTTTGTCCCTCAATCACGGCTAAACGGCTGTACCGATTCTCTTGAAACTTTCAGGATAAATTCTATAGGTATCGACATGTAACATAGGCTATATGCCGTTGGGATTGGACAAATGGGCGTGGCACCTCCCATACAACACAAAATATGTCTACAAGGTAATTTAGTAACTATTGAATTGAATTTGAATAGAAAATTGAATAATAAATACGAAATTTAGCACGAAGTTGCATAATAACTTTTCCAAGCTTTATGCCAAATATGAGCATAATTGGACAAGGGGCGTGGCACCGCCCACACAACACGTAACTTAAATAACAGCTAATTAAGCAACTATTGGATATATTTTAATGAAATTTGGAATGGAGCTGCATAGTATGTTTTCCCAGCTATGTGTCGAATATGGGAATAATTGGACAAAGGGGCGTGGCACCTCCCACATAACACATAACTTAAATACCAGCTAATTAAGCAACTATTGGATATATTTTAGTGAAATTTGGAATGGAGTTGTACTGCTATGTGTCGAAAATGGGAATAATTGGACAAGGGGCGTGGCACCGCCCACACAACACGTAACTTAAATAACAGCTAACTAAGCAACTATTGGATATATTTTAATGAAATTTGGAATGGAGCTGTATAGTATGTTTTCCCAGCTATGTGTCGAATATGGGAATAATTGGACAAAGAGGCGTGGCACCTCCCACACAACACATAACTTAAATACCAGCTAATTAAGCAACAATTGAATATATTCTAATGAAATTTAGCATGGAGTTGTACAGTATGTTTTCCCAGCTATGTGTCGAATATGGGAATAATTGGACAAAGGGGCGTGGCACCTCCCACACAACACATAACTTAAATACCAGCTAATTAAGCAACTATTGGATATATTTTAGTGAAATTTGGAATGGAGTTGTACTGCTATGTGTCGAATATGGGAATAATTGGACAAGGGGCGTGGCACCGCCCATACAATTTTCTACCCCATATCACGGCTTTACTGATTTTATTGAAATTTTAAGGTAAAATTGTGTTAGTAATGGAATTTGCAATAGGACATAAGAGGTTGGATTTGGACAACGGGGCGTGGCACCTCCCATACAACAAAAAATATTATTAAAAAGTAACTTAGTAACTATCGAATATTAAGTGGTCCATGCCACCAACTGCGCCCTTGCACATTTTTTGGGTGAATCATACCGGGTGGGATTACAACTGCCACCAATTGCGTCCTTGGACTTTTTTTTGGCTGAATCATACCGGGTGGGATTACAGCTGCCACCAAGTGCGTCCTTGGACATTTTTTGGGTGGCTCATGCCGGGTGGGATTACAACCTGGCACCAAGTGCTTCCTTGGACATTTTTTGGGTGAATCATACCAGGTGGGATTACAACTGGAACCAAGTGCTTCCTTGGACATTTTCTGGGTGGCTCATGCCGGGTGGGATTACAACTGCCACCAAGAGCGTCCTTGGACATTTTTTGGGTGGATCATACCGGGTTGGATTACAACTGCCACCAAGTCCGTCCTTGTACTTTTTTTGGCTGAATCATACCGGGTGGGATTACAACTGCCACCAATGGCGTCCTTGGACTTTTCTTGGGTGAATCATGTCAGTTGGGATTACAGCTGCCACCAAGTGCGCCCTTGGACATTTTTTGGGTGATTCATGTCAGGTGGGATTACAGCTGCCACCCACCGCGTCCTTGGACTTTTCTTGGGTGAATCATGTCAGTTGGTATTACAGCTGCCACCAAGTGCGTCCTTGGACATTTTTTGGGTGATTCAAGTCAGGTGGGATTACAGCTGCCACCAATTGCGTCCTTGGACTTTTCTTGGGTGAATTATATCAGTTGGGATTACAGCTGCCACCCAGCGCGTCTTTGGACTTTTCCTGGGTGATTCATGTCAGGTGGGATTACAGCTGCCATTAAGTGCTTCCTTGGACATTTTTTGGTTGATTCATGTCAGGTGGGATTACAGCTGCCACCCAGCGCGTCTTTGGACTTTTCTTGGGTGATTCATGTCAGGTGGGATTACAGCTGCCACCAAGTGCGTCCTTGGACATTTTTTGGGTGAATCATACCGGGTGGGATTACAACTGCCACCAATTGCGTCCTTGGACTTTTTTGGCTGAATCATGCCGGGTGGGATAACAACAGCCACCAATTGCGTCCTTGGACATTTTTTGGGTGGATCATGCCGGGTTGGATTACAACTGCCACCAAGTGCATCCTTAGACTTTTTATGGGTGATTGCTACCGGGTGGGATTACAACTGGCACCAAGTTTCACGGGGGGAATAAACCATCAACTACAGCGCCATTGAAGTTGTCGCAAATTCCTATATATATTTATTTTAAAATTTTATACAACCCGTGCAACGCCGGGTATGTAACAGCTAGTATATTATAAAAGTGAGTGTGTGTCTGTCTGTATGTCTGTCTGTATGTCTGTCTGTCTGTCTGTTTGTCCCTCAATCACGGCTAAACGGCTGTACCGATTCTCTTGAAACTTTCAGGATAAATTCTATAGGTATCGACATGTAACATAGGCTATATGCGGTTGGTATTGGACAAAGGGGCGTGGCACCTCCCATACAACACAAAATATGTCCACAAGGTAATTTAGTAACTATTGAATTGAATTTGAATTGAATATTGAATAATAAATACGAAATTTATCACGAAGTTGCATAATAACTTTTCCAAGCTTTATGCCAAATATGAGCATAATTGGACAAGGGGCGTGGCACCGCCCACACAACACATAACTTAAATAACATCTAACTATGCAACTATTGGATATATTTTAATGAAATTTGGAATGGAGCTGTATAGTATATTTTCCCAGCTATGTGTCGAATATGGGACTAATTGGACAAAGGGGCGTGGCACCTCCCACACAACACATAACTTAAATAACATCTAACTATGCAACTATTGGATATATTTTAATGAAATTTGGAATGGAGCTGTATAGTATGTTTTCCCAGCTATGTGTCGAATATGGAAATAATTGGACAAAGGGGCGTGGCACCTCCCACACAACACGTAACTTAAATACCAGTTAACTAAGCAACGATTGAATATATTCTAATGAAATTTAGCATGGAGTTGTACAGTATGTTTTTCCAGCTATGTGTCGAATATGGGAATAATTGGACAAAGGGGCGTGGCACCTCCCACACAACACATAACTTAAATACCAGCTAATTAAGCAACTAATGGATATATTTTAGTGAAATTTGGAATGGAGTTGTACTGCTATGTGTCGAATATGGGAATAATTGGACGAGGGGCGTGGCACCGCCCATACAATTTTCTACCCCATATCACGGCTTCACTGATTTTATTGAAATTTTAAGGTAAAATTGTGTTAGTAATGGAATTTGCAATAGGACATAAGAGGTTGTATTTGGACAACGGGGCGTGGCACCTTCCATACAACAAAAAATATTATTAAAATGTAACATAGTAACTATCGAATATTAAGTGGTCCATGCCACCAACTGCACCCTTGCACATTTTTTGGGTGAATTATACCGGGTGGGATTACAACTTCCACCAATTGCGTCCTTGGACTTTTTTTGGCTGAATCATACCGGGTGGGATTACAGCTGCCACCAAGTGCGTCCTTGGACATTTTTTGGGTGGCTCATGCCGGGTATGATTACAACCTGGCACCAAGTGCTTCCTTGGACATTTTTTGGG
This sequence comes from Heteromyza rotundicornis, assembly GCA_951394025.1. Lineage (NCBI taxonomy): Eukaryota > Metazoa > Arthropoda > Insecta > Diptera > Heleomyzidae > Heteromyza > Heteromyza rotundicornis. The sequence goes on along the minus strand of OX596010.1, from coordinate 57,551,945 downwards.
TGAATCATGCCGGGTGGGATTACAACTGCCACCAAGTGCGTCGTTGGGCTTTTTTTGGCTGAATCACACCGGGTGGGATTACAGCTGCCACCAAGTGCGTCCTTGGACATTTTTTGGGTGGCTCATGCCGGGTATGATTACAACCTGGCACCAAGTGCTTCCTTGGACATTTTTTGGGTGAATCATACCGGGTGGGATTACAACTGGAACCAAGTGCTTCCTCGGACATTTTTTGGGTGGCTCATGCCGGGTGGGATTACAACTGCCACCAAGTGCGTCCTTGGACTTTTTTTGGCTGAATCATACCGGGTGGGAGTACAGCTGCCACCAAGTGCGTCCTTGGACTTTTTTTGAGGATTCCTAGCGGGTGGGATTACAACTGGCACCAAGTTTCACTGGGGGAATAAACCATCAACTACAGCGCCATTGAAATTGTCGCAAATTCCTATATATATTTATTTTAAAATTTTATACAACCCGTGCAACGCCGGGTATGTAACAGCTAGTATGAAATAAATATTTAAGAATTGAAGGCATCGGATCAAATCAAAAATTGTTTTATTAAACGAAAAAATGGCCCACACTGTGTGGTCTTAGATTTTAAATGCATTTTTTTATTTGAAATCGAATCAAAAAATGACTTGTAGTTTATACAAACAATAATTTCTTAGATTTGAAAATGGAACTTCTTGCAAGAAGGGCAAATATAGACGTGTCAATACTTTTTATAATTTTCTGATCAAAAGACTAAGGATTTCGGCAATTTTTGAATGCAACATGGTGAAAAATAGATGAAACTCATCATCATTTGCCCATTTTAAACTTTTGCGGATTTTTTTAGCTGTTTCATTAATATATTTTTACTAATCAAATTAAAAAACATTTATATGCAGTTTGGTTTGGTACTGCGAAATAATTTTGGGGGTTTTCAAACCCCCGGGGGGTTTTCAAGCGCCTCTGGTCACAACATTAATATCTCCTTCACAACATGGTTTTCTGAGATGTAGATCAACATCTACAAATTTATTGGAATTTTCTACATTAACAATAAAGGAATTTACAAAGAATCTTCAAACAGATGTCATATATACTGATTTTAGTAAAGCTAATCACTTTCTGATTGTTAGTGGGATCAGTATGATTTTTATGATTGATTTGGTGTTAGCTTTCTGAGCAGCAATGTCACTTTCTGTTGATTGAAAAGCTTAAATGAATGTACTGTTGTATGCTGATGACGTTAAATTGTTTCTATCGTATGACATCTTAGATCAACATAAGTTGTTACAATCAGATCTGACCAGTATAGCTATCTGGTGTGATCATAACTTAATGGAACTGAACTTGAAAAAATGTAAATTTATGACATTTGCTAGAAGACACCACCTTTCATCCACGGGGCCAGGCCATTGACTATCGTGGGGGTCAGCAGCGGATAGCTGAAAGGCCTACATATATGTAGGTCCGCTGCGAATAAGTTCTTTAACAAATAAGCAGTCCCCGACCATTGGCGACACGATCTGGGGGTGCGACATAAATGTCAGCATAAGCTCTATGATGTTCGTGTGACAGGGCGAAACGACGCCGCCCTTCAATAAGTGTCCCTCCCTATCCGCACATTGGACGGGTAGGTACAAATAAACCCAGAAGCGTCTGTCCCATAGTGGGCGGCTCCCTGGTCTGCGTCTGATCCCAGAGGGGCGGCAGTTACTAAACCTTACAATAGGTATAAATTGTACTGGGCTGGATTAAGGTGTTATACGACCCGTGCCGAAAATCAACCTGGCTGAGGGCCCAGTCAAAAAACTAGCTCAGTCTTAAAAACGGAGTATCCGGATACCAGGCGTCATCCGGATTGTACTGGGCTGGATTAAGGTGTCATACGACCCGTGCCGAAAATCAACCTGGCTGAGGGCCCAGTCAAAAAACTAGCTCAGTCTCAAACGGAGTATCCGGATACCTGGCGTCCTCCGGATTAACTAGCCTTGTCTGTATATTGCGGATCTCTGTGCAGATGGACCACCCTTTCTCCGCCACTCGTGGGATCTAATATGTCTCTTTTAAACCAAAAAGAAACACAAGAGACCGGTACTCTTACAACTCCGGCAGGGAACGAGGTTCTCAACAACATCAGGGAACCTATAGACAAGAAAAGCGCGGCTATGCCCAGGTCTCCCAATGACCCCGCACAAAGCCAGCCAGGATGGTGGCACAAAAATGGTGCAAACGGTAGCGGACAATCTCCGAATTTGGCAAATGTGTCAATAGGCCAAACGCCGTTTTGGAAGCTCGGCGAGCAGATCATGAATCAGGTAGATATGCTCGGGGATGGAAAAAGGCGCTCAATCCATCAACCAATGAGAGACGCCATTGAGAGCATTAAGGCGTTCTATGAGCTCGCTGCAATCGAGACGCACGATGACGCAGCCAAAGAGGTGATAAGGATCCATACGGCGTCACAGACGTCGCCATGGTTCAAACTTGGCGCTGAAAACCAGAGAAGGCAGGAGCCTAATCTTGAAACGCCACCAACGAAGCGCACGAGTGCAGCACCGAAACTCGGTAGGCAGAGGAAAGAAAACGCCACCGTGACAATGCATGCAGAGCCAAAGAAGAAAACGAGCGCAAGCAACACTGCAACACCCGTACAAGGAGCCGACTTCCAATCACAGCCAAAGCAGAGGCAAGAGTGGTCGAAAGTGCAGCACAGGAAGCAAAGGACTCGTCCTAGAACGGACGCTCTGATCATCGCGGCTACAGCTGATCGGTCGTACGCAGACATCCTAAGGGATATAAAGGGCAACGAGGCCCTCAAATCACTTGGGGAAAATGTTAAGGCAGTGCGGCGTACAGCTAAAAATGAGTTGTTGCTTGAACTGAAGCGGTCACCGGAGAGCAATGCCGCTACGTACCAATCGGCAATAAAGGGAGTACTTGGCGAGACGGCAAGTGTGGTGGCAAGAACACAGTCCACAACGATCCAGCTTATGGGTCTTGACGAGGTGACAACAGCAACCGAAATTTGCGATGATCTACACACACAGGGTGACATAAGTCGACCGGACGAGGCATCGATACGCATGCGTCAAAGTCATCAAGGCACACAAACGGCATACGTCGTCCTGCCATTTGATGATGCAGCGAAGGTGATAAAGATGCAGCGGTTCCGCATTGTATGGGCGTCCTGCCGAGTTCGCGAGAGCGTTTCGCCGAAGAGATGTTTCAAATGTTGGGGGTTCAACCACATCGCACAAAATTGCAAAGATCGGGTAGACCGCAGCAATCTTTGCAGGAAGTGTGGCGAAGAGGGTCACTTCGCAGCGGCATGCACAAACAAAGCAAAATGCGCTCTGTGCGACGGAAGCCACGCGGCTGGAAGCTCTCGCTGTCCGGCACGTCAGAAGGCGGTGCAGAAAGGTGGACGATGAAAATCATCCAATTAAACCTCAACCACTGTATTGCGGCCCAGGACATGTTGCAGCAGAACATCTTCGAGCAACAATTCGACCTGGCCATTCTGTGCGAGCAACATCACAATGTGAAAGGATGCGAATGGACTTCGGACGCACCCAGTAAAGCGGCGATATGGACACTTGGTGGCAAAGTGTGCCAGAACAAAGCACCAGTAGCAAACAATGGCTTCACCTGGGTAAAATTCAATGGAGTTTACGTCTTCTCGTGCCATGCTCCACCTAGTATGGACATATGGCAATATGAACGGATGCTAACGGAGTTGGTGATGGAAGCACAAACAAAGTCCCCGGTAATTATTGCTGGTGACTTCAATGCGTGGTCTACAACATGGGGCAGTAGAAGCACAAACCGCAGGGGTACGATTCTGATGGAGTGTTTTGCGTCATTGGATGTCGAGCTCCTAAACAACGGTCAGCACACGTTCGAGGCTGGGACGAAGCGGTCTGCAGTGGACCTTACCTTCGCGCACAACTCGATAGCACACCACAGTACATGGAGCATAGGCGATTTTTATACGCACAGCGACCATCGAGCCATTGTCATAAATGTACAAAGCATCGTCCTGCCGCGGAAAATACCAATAGCGCAGACTAAGGGTTGGAAGCAACATGCCTTTGATGCTGAAGTATTTCAGATGGTGTGGAGCGAAATGGAGACGCCTGACGACGAAGCCACCAAAATGGCGATAGGAATCACGAAACGATTAAGCGTACCATGCGACGCAGCAATGCCGAGGAGGACACACGTGCCAACCAGAAAAACTGTTTACTGGTGGAATGAAGACATCGCCGAATGTAGAAGATGCTGTAATCGGGCTCGCAGGAAAGCGCAACGCGCTCGAAACCGCATTCTGCCACTGTGGCAATTACTGCACGCGGACTATAAAGAATGCCGCCGACGGTTCAAGAAGGCTATCCGTGCTAGTAAAAACTTCTGCTTCAAGGAACTGCGTGAAGGCGCTGACATCGATCCCTGGGGCAAAGCCTATAAAGTGGTGATGAGCAGCGTTCGAGGGCCTAGGGCTCCACAACCTTCGTATCCTACACTCATGGACAACGTGGTAGCTGCGCTCTTTCCCCCACAGGGGGGACGGGTGCACCACTATCACCTGCCTATGGGTGTAGGACGCATCCCGGCGGTGACGTTGTACGAAGTACTCCTCACGCTTCGAAAAATGTCCGATAAGAAGACACCAGGATTGGACGGCATCCCCAACGTGGCGATGAAAACGGCAATCAGGGCGAGCCCGGAGACATTTGCAAAAATGTATACCGCATGCCTCAACGAAGGAACGTTCCCTACTTTCTGGAAGTGCCAAAGATTGGTGCTACTATTGAAACCCGGAAAACAACCCGACCAGCCATCTGCGTATCGACCACTCTGCATGCTCGACTCGCTATGAAAGGTACTGGAGAGCATAATCGTGAACCGACTTCACGATTCGCTAGAAAAACCTGCTGGCTTATCCACGCAGCAATTTGGATTCCGCCGAGGAAAATCCACTGTCGACGCCATCCAGGCGGTGATGAGGATTGCTCGTGAGGCGACAAGCGGAGATAGGTGGAAAGGGGGCGACAAGAAGTACTGCGCAGTAGTAACGCTGGACATCAAAAACGCCTTCAACTCAGCGTGCTGGGCGCGAATAATGCAAGCGCTAGGCAATTTCGAAGTACCGGGGTACTTGCAGCGAATCATCGCCAACTACTTCGAGGGCAGAGTGTTGCTATATGACACTAGAGGCGTCCCTCAAGGTTCGGTGCTTGGGCCAACATTGTGGAATGTGATGTACAATGGCGTTCTGACTGTCGATCTTCCCACGGATACCACTCTGATCGGCTATGCGGATGACATCGCACTGGTGGTAGTAGCGAAACACATCCACACGCTGGAGACGAGGTGTAGCGATGCTGCATCGAGAGTAATGAGGTGGTTGGACGGTGCAGATTTGAATCTGGCAGCGCAAAAAACTGAGGCGGTTATCTTGAGCCCCCGGAAAAAGCGTGAGGTCTTCACCTTCAGAGTGGGGGACCACGAAATAATATCGCAACCGTATCTTCGGTATCTTGGCGTGCTGATAGACACACGAATGTCCTTTAAGGATCATTTATTGGCGGTCAGCGAAAAGGCTTCAAGGGTGAACGGTGCATTGTCACGCATCATGGCAAACACTGGAGGACCACGCTCCAGCAGGCGGAAACTCTTGGCAAGAGTGACAAGCTCTATTATGCTCTACGCTGCACCAGTGTGGGCAGACGCCACGCAGACGGCTTCATACATAGCTGGCATAAGGGCGACATATCGGCATAGCGCACTGAGAGTCGCCAGTGCCTTCCGCACAGTGTCGGATGATGCCATCGGTGTGATCGTGGCAATGCCACCGGTAGATATTCTGGCTTGCGAACTCCAACGCATCTACGCAGCAGGCAAGAACGCAACAAGGGAGGACGAGCGAAGACGCAGCATCAGTGAATGGCAACGACGGTGGGAAAGGTCGGAAAATGGAAGATGGACATTGGCCCTGATTCCAGATGTCACCTTTTGGATGGAACGCAAACACGGAGAGGTTGACTACTACATGACACAGTTGTTCAGTGGTCATGGTTGCTTCAAGCAATATCTTCATTGCTTCAAGCATGAAGATGACCCGTCCCAATGAGATTGAAGATGCCAGGCACAACCTGCTGTATTGTTCACGCTTCTATAAGGAGAGATCAGATTTGACGGTGGCATTCGGCGAGGTCCCGACCCTAACGAATACGGTGTCCCGTATTTGCGAAACATCACAAAAATGGGAATCCTTCAAGGAAACAGCAGCGAAAATCATGATCGAGCTTCGACGCATTGAACGCAGTAGACATACTGAACGAACACGTTCACGCCACGCAGGCAACACTCCCGATGCAACGAGAACTGACGATTGAGTAATAAAGCTCCTACGGCCTTCCGACGAAATACCTGACGGTGGTACCGGGAGGACCCACCCGTACGCGAGAGGAGATATTTAGTGAGTTAAAGACTCACACTGACTTAGGCTTTTAAAGCTTTTACTCCTCATAAAAAAAAAAAAAAAAAAAAAACACCTTTCATCGCTGTATTATATAAATAATTGTAATCTAGAAGGTTTTTATTTTTGTGGACCTGGGTGTTACTATGGATCCAAAACTTCGCTTTCATCTACATATTGATTTATGTGTGAATAAGGCGAGGGGTGTTACAGGTTTCATTAAGAGATGGTCAAAAGAATTTACCAAATGCCTTTACATATCACTTGTAAGACCAATTTTGGAATATGCATCAGTCTTGTGGAATCCACAACACAACTGCCACTCTGATAGAATTGAATCGGTTCAAAAATAATTTTTATTATTTGCTTTAAGAAACCTTCGCTGGAATCCGAATCAGAACCTACCTCCATACGAAAATCGTTTAAAATTCTTGGACATCCCTACTACATTTTTGATTCTACATTTTTGCTTCAAGAAATTGATTTTAATATTCCAACCCGTCGTTCCAGATCTATCATTTTTTTGATATTAAGTATGTGCCGTTCTAATTACGCGCAGAATGCACCTTTCAGTTGTATTTGCAACGATTTTAATTGCTTATATTCTGTCTTTGACCTGTCTGATTCACTTTATAAAACACAAATTTTTCTTCTAAATGCACTTAATCGCAATTAGGGCCTTTACTTCTTTTCGAGTTTTTGAAATGACAGGGTTGCCAAGCTCCGCGAAGATCGGCCATGTCGATTTTCAAAGTGTTGTATTTTTGTTGTATTTTGTATTTATATTTCAGCAGAATTTGGTTTTTTTGTATATTGTATACAAATAAAGCAGAACTTTTAGCTGAATTCACATTTGTTCCGTTACTGTTTGTTTTACTGTTCTATTTGTATTTGATTTTTTATATTTCGTATAAAAAAATAAAATACCTAAATTAATATTTGTAATCTTTGTCGCGTAAATTAACTGTTTCGATTGTTGTGTCTTTTTATTTTTTTGTTAAGTCTAATATCGTAAATTAGAGAAAAATTATGTTTGATCAAATTCATATTCGTCGCTTGAATTCTGATGCTTCATAACATTTTATTTTAATTCTATTGTATATATCATGTTAATCTTGTTTATTCCTTCATTGAGGTAGTACACAGTATAAAAGTTTTAAAAAGTACAAAAAGCTATAAGTTGAAAAGATCCGCATACATGCGGATGTCATGTCGCGGATGCGAATGTGGATGCGGATGTTTTAAATGTGTGATTTGCGGATGCGGATGTCTATGCGGATGTCAATTTAGTGTGGAACTCCGTCACATCCCTAGTTATAATCGTGTCCACCTTTCCGAATCACCAAATGTCAGCGAAATCGGTCCAAAAAATGTATGACTTTACTGTTTATGCCGGGAAAATTGAACTTAACCGGTTACGCCGGAAAAATGGGAGAAATTTGACCTGAACGTTAAATCTGATAGGGAAATCTTGTATGAATATCAGAGTGTAATTGCAAAGCCTTTTTGATTCTGAACAAAAAAGATTCTTGGAATCGTTGCTCTATCTGTTATTTCTTTTACCTTCCGAATTTCTATAAAATCGGAGAGGTAGAGTGATTTGATATGGAATTACCAATCATAAATTTGGTAAAATAATCTTAAAAATTTAACTGGTAGAAAAGTTTATATGAACTGTTCATCTGTCGAGAAAGACATTTTTTTGAAAAATTTTGTATCAGGTAGTGTTACTTTTTTGTATTTTTTCGGTAAATTTTTTTTGGACTCCCCCCGAAAGAAATTCCTTTTTACGGCCCTGGGTATGGGTATATTCATTTTGGTCTGATGTGTCCGGTATGGAAAAGTATATATATTCTTGATCAGTTTAACCTCCTGAGTTGATTTAGCCCTATACGTCGCACAGTGATTTGTCTCCATATGAGCTTGGGACAAAAATCGAAGGAGTATTCTGAATTAATTGAAACTAAGTTTCTAAATGTATTTTGGCCCGCTGATTTCAAACCCTTATTTCTGTAACCCTTATAGTTTTTGAATAAATCCAGAATTGTATGCTTGATTTTTTTATTTATTTATTATGCATATAATATAACTCTACAATTATATTTCGCAAAAGGTTTCTTAGCTTTAATAACGGATTCTAGTGGTTCTTGATTAGCTGATTTCAAATTTGGTAACCGTTTTTGGCTAGCAGTTGTAGTTTAGCAGGTACATTAATGCAAAAACATTAAAAAATCTTTTTAATAAATTTAATATTATAACTATTGAAAAGAGCAATACATTTTTATAATCTTGAATACTTTGTAAAGAAAAATGTATATTCTACTATATTATATTATGTATATTCTACTATTAGGGGTATTCACGGTCTGGTGTAATTGATAGTGTACTTTTATCGAAGTGACGGATTCACTTTTACCATAAATTTTACCTGTATTCTCAATTTTAATAATTCTGGCACATTGTACCCTGTTCCACAGTTTTTCAATTTCGTTTGCTCTCGAATTGAGTTTGATGTTTATCCCTAAGAAATCAATTAAAAATTTATATTCCTAATTTCACAATAATTTATTCAGAATCGTTAGAACTATCACAAGTTACTATACATACATTAATATCAATATATTAATAAAAGTACATACATTCATCACATTTTACCATTTTATTTACATTATGAACTTTTCAAAATTTTTTTTTTGATATAAAATTGTTGGTAAAAAATGGTGAATTTTTTTTTTCTAAAAGAAAACACATTAAACTTTAAAAAAAAAAAATAAATTTTTAGTAACTTTTACGCACTTTTTTTTTACAATCCATAATTTGTTGGGTTTTTTTTTGTTTTTTACTTGAAAAACTTTTTTTTTCATGGTACTTACAAATTTTTACATCGAAGTTTAATGTCAACTATTTTATTTTTCATTTTTTAATACAACAATAACATTTATAAAAAAGTATCATTCTTGCCAAAAATACCTTTTTGGCAATTTTTTTCGCCAAGCTATCAAAAATAATTTTTTTTCTTCCAGCATTTGTTATCAAATTTCCCTAATTTGACAATACTCCACGGACGTCAAAAAAATTTTAATCAAATAAAGAAGTTCATATTCTTTTTAGTCAATGTAATACCTTTCCAAAAATACCATATTTTATATAATTGATGAATTTTGTCTATGGGACAAATCACTGTGCGTCGGCCCGTCTGTCCGTCCTCTTTTCTTTTAAACGCGATTGCAGGAGCTAGAAGAAAGCTAGGGATCCCAAATTTTGGATTTATCATTTTTAGGCACTAGAATGAGTTGATATTGAAAATGAGCGGAATCGGTAGATTGCCACGCCTACCTCCCATATAAGTGAAAATCGTGTTTTCACTTATATTCCGCTTAATTAGTTCCAGACTTGGTATCTAGGGGTTTTTGGGGTCGCTGATTTCGAATTTCAAAATTCAAGATGGCGGATTCAATATGGCCCAGTAGGTGTAGGGTATATATAAGTCGGCTTTGCCCGACTGAAACTTACTCACTTGTTTTTATTTCTGTTGTTCTCACTTTTTGTTTTTTTCGCCTCAAAAAAAGTGCCAAACATTTTTAAATTCCTTTAAATCCGTTCCCTGCTAATAACTAAGGTGTACGTCGTAAGTGACTTACCATACGTTTGTAACCATTAAAGCTATTATCGTATGCGGGTGTCGGTATGACCTCGCGTGAAGCCGCAACTTCCTGCCAATTTTCTAAACTATTAACAATTATGGTTTTCCCAGTACTGTGATATGCCATCCAGTGTTTCGCTATGGAGCACTGGCGTTCCAAAACGAAACCATAGCGACGTCGTTCTTGTGTCATGGCCTATTAGTGAGAGGATTTTAAATTTGTAAATTATTGATGGTAAGTTTCAAAATATGCCAGTAATGTTATATAAGTCTAGTTACATTTTTGTAGCTTTGCTCGCAAAAAGCATCTAGCTTTTTTTTTTGATCCTCCAGTATTTGTAAGCCCTGATGAAGGAGAGGATTAGTTTTTTTCAATAAGAGTATTCGCTGAATTTGTTAATTCATGATAAATTACACTGGTCGACAAAACTGAACTTTTTGTGTGTTAAATTGTCTTGATAGACAAATTCTTATGTATTTTGACACGCTGAAGCCGAAAAAATTCATGACATTTTTCCAGTACGCACTATTTTTCCGCAAACCCTAAAAATGCACTTTGTGTGGTTTTTATACTGTAACTATAAATTGGATACATGAATTCTAAAAATTTTAAAAGATTTTCAAAGAAAATAGTCAGTCTTAAAAGCTTTGTCGAACATACTTTTTTTTGTATCTTTTTTGGTTTTTAAGATACAAAAGCTCAAACGCAGAAAATACAAAAAAATTTGTCAATTTTTGCACTTTTTAAATTACGGAATTTCCCCTCCAATGGATATTAATTTTGTTCAATGAGAAACTACCATTTTTCTTATGTATTTTTGCACGCTGAATCCGAATAAACCAATTATAAATTCATAGCATGGACAGTTTTGAAGTTATTCTCAGTTATTTATAGCCATAATTTTATAAAAATTTTGTAGGTTCTTGTATAAGTCGAAATACAATCGGATATAGATCCGTGCCATAGATTTCTTCTCGATGGCATCGCTATTAGATATTTTTCGAAGTATTTTAATTGATGTAAATTCATTTTTTAAAAATATATACCTTTATATAAAAATTGAATAAAATTGTGGTTCCAAATAACTGAGAATAACTTAAAAACTATGCATGCTATGAATTTATGTTATATTCGGATTCAGCGTGAAAAAATACATAAGAAAAAGTTGTAGTTTCTCATTAAACAAAATGAATTTACATTAGAAGGAAAATTCAATAATTTTGAAAGTATAAAATATACAAAAAAATGTGTGTTCGACAAAATTGTAGAGCTGACAATTTTCTTTAAACATTTTTTAACATTTTAAGAATCAATGTATTCATTTTCAAGGTACGGTATGAAAACCACAAAAAGGCATTTTTGGCGTTTGCGGAAAAATGGTGCGTGCTGGAAAAATTATGGTTATTTTCGGATTCAGCGAGCCAAAATTCATATGAAACAACCAAGATGTATTATTTAACAAAAGTACTGTTAACACGTGGCTCATGCTTAAAGTACTGAAAGATTATAAAATTTAACAATTTACTACGTTTTAACAAATAAAGCGAATGCAATAACGGCGTTATTATGTAACACAAAACTGTCCATCGACAGCTGTAAAGCCTCCTAGCACCTACTCGCAATTCCTTTTCTGTATTTTCGGGGCTAGCCTTTTTCTTGCGTTGCTTCTTGATAGTGGACACAGCCTTTTGGTAGCTTTCCATCCGGATCTTGTGCTGTTGCATGAATTTCTTCTGCTCGTGCTGCACTACCTTCGTGTCCTTTTCGAGATTTGTTTCTAACGGCACCAATAAATCGACGTAGAAAGCTTTCAACTAAAAATACCAGTACCAAAAATTATTAGCGCAAATATATTTTACGAAATTTTGCTTTCGATCGCTCTAAAACTTACAATGTTCATTTGCTGCTCCTGAATTTCTTTGTAGACATTTACAACATTTAACAAAGCTGCACCTAATTGCAAAGAATAAAAAAATGTATTAATATTGCCCAAAACCCACTTTTATTCATTTGAGAAAAACTAATAATGTTGGCCCAAAGCACGCAGTGGTGGATTAAACTCTTCTTGGGCCTATAGCTAACCAAAATGGGCAATTGAAAGCGAAACATTTATTCTAATTGAAATGTTACAAAAAAAGAGTAAAAACCAAGTTTTTTTAAATAAAACCCTTTAACCGACTAAAAAGCAGATAATAAAATTCCATGAAATTAATTTCCGCCACATTCAGCAATGAAATTAGGAACAAACCACCTCATGAGGTATGGGTGTATTCACTTTGGTCTGATGTTTATAACACCAAGAAGGAGAAGTGTCCGGTATGGAAAAGTATATATATTCTTGATCAGCATCACCTCCTGAGTTGATTTAGCCCTATCCGTCTGTCCGTCCTCTTTTCTTGTAAACACGATTGCAGGAGCTAGAAGAAAGCTAGGGATCACAAATTTTGTATTTATCCTTCTTCGGCCCTAGAAGAAGTTGGTATTGAAAATGGGCGGAATCGGTCGACTGCCACGCCTACCTGCCTGTCTGTCCGTCTGTCCGTCTGTCCGTCCTATTTTCTTGTAAACACGATTGCAGGAGCTAGAAGAAAGCTAGGAATCCCAAATTTTGGATTTATCCTTTTTAGGGCCTAGAAGGAGTTGGTATTGAAAATGGGTGGAATCGGTCGACTGCCACGCCTACCTCCCATATAAGTGAAAATCGTGTCTTTACCTAAATTTTAAGATTTCATCAAAACAGTATGAAATTTTGTATAGTGGTGTTTTCGGGGTCGCTGATTTCGAATTTGATGTCGGAATTTAAAAATTCAATATGGCGGAACCAATATGACGGCCGAAATTTTAAGATTTCATCAAAACAGTATGAAATTTTGTATAGTGGGGTTTTCGGTGTCGCTGATTTCGAATTTGATGACGGAATTTAAAAATTCAAGATAACGGAACCAATATGGCGGCCGAAATTTTAAGATTTCATCAAAACAGGATGAAATTTTGTATAGTGAGGTTTTCGGGGTTGCTGATTTCGAATTTGATGTCGCATTTTCAAAATTCAAGATGACGGATACAATATAGTCCAGTAGGTGTAGGGTATATATAAGTCGGCTTGCCCGACTGAAACTTGCTCACTTGTTTTAAACTAAAACCGACATAAAATTAAGGGTTCTTTGGCTGCTTTGTTCCTAATGTAATTGCAGATATTGAAGTCGCCAAAAACTGTTAATTTTATATCGAAATTTTGCGGAAATTAATTTAAAGAACATTTATTTTAGCTTTTTAGTCGGTTTAAGGGTTATATTTCAAAAACTTGTTTTTACATACATACATATATTGGCGCTACAACCCTCGAGGGATTTTGGCCGAGCTTCTTAACGCAATTATCATGGGCAAGTGTATATGATAATTGTGGACCTACAGTTTATTGCCGGTTCCGAACGGCGGGACTCCCAAAGAATAAGCTTTTTCATGGCAAGTTACTCTCGCAAGATTGCCAGAACTTTGCGAGAGAGTGGCGGTCTACACAGAAAAACAGAAAACAAATTTCTGCCTTGCCCCAGGTGGAAGTCGAACCCGATACCTTCCGATCGTGAAGCAGAGGTCTTAGCCACTGCACCACGGCCGCCACTTGTTTTTACTCTTTTTTATTTTGGGCCCTGTAACATCAGAAAAACGAAAATTAGTCCATCCCGAACTTTAAAAGGCTCCATCCCCCTCCCCTTTACCACCACACTCCGCTAGGGGTATTGAATTTTATTTTGTCAATAAGAACCCACATACCAAATTTCATCATTGTAGCTTGAAGGAATCGGAAGATATACCATGTGAAAGAAAAAGGGTTTTGAGTCCCCCATGGCCTCATACGTCTCTGATGGGCCCCAAAATTTAATAGAATACATTGTCACCGGAGTTCTTTTTGTGTAGCAAATTTCAGGTCTCAGGCTTATGTGGAAGTGTATGAAAAAGCTCGCCACAGATTTGAGGATATACAGGATGTAATAGTCAAGATGGTCCAAAATGTAGGAATCGATTGTGGACCCAAAAATATATAGAAAATGTTATGTGCACTTATTGCGAATTCGCCACCCACTTCATTTTAAAAATCAGGCATCTTTTTTAATGATACAAATTTATGTTTTAAGGTTTTTGTGAATAACTTCTCAACCATATAAGATATAAATGCACTCATTGGAAAATAAATAAAATGTATCCTTTATAGCTGTGAATAGCTTTAATTTACATTTGTTTTTTCGAAATGTGTTTCAAAATGTAATTTTCTCTATTTCAAGAACTAAGTTCGACTTATAGAATTTTGTTTCTCCTATTAACACTATTTTTTTGTTTCAAATAATAATACTTCTATCGGTATGCAATTGCATAACATTTTGAAAAATTTTTTCGTAAATATCTAATTTTTTTTGTTAATTAATAAAATAGTTTCTATAATTACTTATATAAAATTCTTTGTGAGTTTGTAGATTTGTAGATTTGTATGTGTGTTTGTTCCCTTATACCTCAAGAAATACTTGACCGATTTTAATGAAATACATATCAAAATGTATGTAATTTCGTTGACCTCATCAAAGGTAATTATTTTTGGCAGTTCGAGGTGGGCGTGGCAAATATTATTCTAAAATGCTATAATTCATGCAGTGTTTAACCGATTTCGCTGAAATTTTTTATGTGGTTTTGGGTAATGAATGGGTAACATGTTGATTCTGAAAATTTGCAGTCCGCCCACTGCCACGCCTTAAAATTTTGAAAGCTCTGTAACTCGGGTCCTACTCAAGGGATTTCGCTGAAATTTTGGGTTTGGTGAATGGGCAGAGGGTTGACTATGGAAATTTAAGATCCGCCCACTTCCACGCCCTAACATTTTTAAAGATCTGTAACTCGGGACCTATTCAAGGGCTATCGGTGAAATTTTGTATTAGTTGCTGGGTTATGAATGGGCATAGGGTTTACTATTTAAGATCCGCCCACTTCCACGCCCTAAAATTTTTAAAGCTTTGTAACTCGGGGCCTATTCAAGGGATTTCGGTGAAATTTTGGATTTGGTGCTGGGAGGTGAATGGGCAGAGGGTTGACTATGGAAATGCAAGATCCGCCCACTTCCACGCCCTAAAATTTTTAAAGCTCTGTAACTCGGTGAAATTTTGTATTTGTTGAGTAGTGAATGGGCAGAGGGATGACTTGCTATTTTTATTCAAGTTGCTTAAATAATACATATAACATTTATACGTTAACATGAAATTACAAAATTATTGCGATCGAAGCTGTGGGTAGATGCTTGTCATTAATAAATCTTTAAGTGTCACATTATAACAAACCATGGTAAAAAAATCAACTTTTTTATTAAATCCAATTTTTCTTAAAAGAAAAGTGTAATTTTTTTTTATGAATGTTGCAGTTTGGTTTCTTGTGAAATTATTTAAAAAATACCTCTTAGTCGTTTTTTTATAGGATTTTTGCTACAAATCTGATTTTTCTCATACACCTCCTTCATTATTTGTACTGAAGCGTGGGACACCCTATATATATACTACGGCTTTCGAAAATAACAATCCCGGGATCGCGGGATCCCGGGATTTTTCGGGATTCGTTACTTTTCCACGCAATATACATTCTAAAAAAATAAAAAATAGTTTTTTTACAAGTTTTAATGGAAAAAATATAGTTTTTGCTTAAATAAATGACTATAGACATTAATTTCAATTTAAAAAAATATACAAAATTCAATTTAAAATATGCGTAAGTTTTGTGAAATTAATTTTGTATCAGCTTCCAGTTTAGCTTAATTATTTTTATTAAGTAATTAAGACTGAAAGGCAAATTTTCTTCTGAAATAAATATAAATATTTTTTTTCTTAAAGAAAAAGTTCTGGGCACATACAATTTTATTGGAATTATTATTTATTTGGTATTAGAGACCGACCGAAATTCGGTTTCGGTTTCGGTTTTTCGGCCAAAGAAAGCGGTTTCGGATTCGGCCGAAAAATAAAATATCGCTTTCGGCCAAATTTCGTTTTCGGCCGAAATTTCTATATTTCCGCCGAAAATTTCGGTTTGATAGAAAAATGTAACAAATAAATAACAAAGATTACACTGATCGACAAAGCTGAACATTTTGTGTGTTAAATATACTTGATAGACAAATTCTTATGTATTTTGCCACGCTGGATACGAAAATAATAATAATGAAATTGTTACAGCACCAAAAATGCAATTTTTGTGGCGTTTGCAGAAAAATGGTGCGTGCTGGAAAAATTTAATTATTATTTTCGGATTTAGCGTATCAAAATACATAAGGAACAACCAAGTGGATAAAAGCAGTATGTAACACAAATTTAAGCATTGATCATAGTTTCGAAGAATCAGAAGCGACAAAGAAGACATGTCCTATCGGAGAAGATTTAAACTCTCGCAATGATTTATAAATTTCTACTCCTCTACTACGGTAGCAGATTTTTGTACTTCCCTCAAGGTATTTTCTACTACTATGGTAAGAAATCTACTCCTCAAAATATTATGTGAGTTTCATACAATGCAAAACTACTATACTTTCTACAAATCTGCTTCCCCGACAGAAATTTCTACTACTCTCGTAGAATTTCTAGTACTCTACGCATAAACCCATATCTACTCCCCTCTCTTGAAATCTACTACCCTGACAGTAATTTCTACTACTCTTGATTTCCACGCATTTGATAGTTTGCTTCTAAATTCATCTAATTCATGATCTGAATTTAAAATGATCGGCCATAGTCAAATTAAGCTCCAACTTAACTTTAGTAATCTACTAAGTTGACAGATAATACACTGAACTGACAGCTACTAAGCTGGTTCTAAAGTTTAGCAGCTACTAAATTTGACTATGAATATGCGCCATCGATTTCAGCCTACTGATAAGCTTAATTATGTACCACTTTATTACATTGAAACTCACAATTGTTTCTTGTATTTTTTCGGTTTCGGCTTCGGGTTCGGCCGAAATTAAAAAAATTAAAATTCGGCCATTCGGTTTCGGCCAAAAAAAAAAATAAAAAATTTCGGCCATTTCGGTTTTGGCCGAAATTAAAAAAAGCGATTTCGGTTGGTCTCTATTTGGTATTATTCAAATGTTGTCAATAACTAGTATTTTATTAACATGGTCTATTTTATATTTTATAAGAGATGAAAAGTTATACTTTTCTTGTATTCAACTTTTTTTGTGAAGAAATTTGTTTAAAAACTAATCCCAAAAATCCCGGGATTGTGGAAAAAATATCTCGGGATTTTGGGGACTAAAAATGGATTGGGATCCCGGGATCGAAAGCCCTAATATATACGGGTGTCCCTGACTAAGACGCCAAACTTCCGCCAGTTAATTCCTCTGGTCGGGAAAAAAAATCCTAGGGGGGGGGGACCGCAAATGACACTGTAAGTTGTAAAAAAAAAACTTTTTGTTTTTGATGACACTATTTATGTCAGTCGGATGTTTTCGCTTTTAAGAAACTTTTTTCTTGTTATTCAATTGCCTTTCCAAAACGCTCAAGGATGGCTTAGTAGCATAGATGGGCACATTGCATTATATATTAAGTGCATTACAAATAGCAGTAATCAGTAAACTTTTACTGATACTGAAATTTAGTTTTCAGTACCAGTAAATTTTTACTGATTACTGAAATTGAAAAAAAACTGTAATCAGTAATTTTTACTGGTAATGCAAATAAAATTTTCATTACCAGTAAACATTTACTGGTTACTGAAAAAATTGCAGTAGATTACTGATTACTGAAAAAATTGCAGTAAAAAAAATTATTCTTTTATTTAGTTATGCTGTTAGCTTTTCTTAAAACAAGCATTTCAAAATTTACATCGCTGAGTTTTTGCCTTCTGGAACGATGCACAATCCCAGCGAACGAAAACAGCCGTTCTACAGGGGCAAATGAGGGTAATGGGGTATTGTAATTTAGAAACACGTTTTTAATAGCTGGATGATTTTTTAGACAATTTGTTGTTGTGTCTCGTTCGACCAGGTATACAACTGTTTCCTCCAGATAATTTCCCAAGTCAGTGGAAACAGACTGTATGCTAACATCTGTTTAATCGGATATAGAAATACATATATTAATGCAAATATTTAATGGAAAACTAAGAGTAAAACTTTACCAATATTTTCTTCCCCGAAATCAAGAAATGATTTTTGCTGTGTTTGAGGCAGAACACGAGTGACGGCATCGGCTTTTTTGCCACACTTCACCACATAAGTGTTGAACATTTTCTTCACTTGTTCTTCTGTTTGCACTTTATAGTTTTGAGGTAGTTATTACAAGCGTAAAACTATGACTCAATATTAGAATTCACCTGATTTAAGTATCAGCGTAACCAGAGTGTAATATGATATTCCATGTAATAAATATTCCACATATTCCGATATTTTGGAAGTTTTAAATAACCAGACATTTTTCGTTCTTTTAGTGTTATTTTTTTACCACTTTGTGGTTTAGTTCTTAAACTTTTGCTTAAACCATAACATTTGAGAAATGTAATTTTTTTTAATAGCAACCATACATATGAGGCGTTTGGAAGCAAAGTAGTCCAATCCACATCGAGGTAAAACGGTGATAAATGGATTGTAAAATTTGCAATATCTTTAAAAAATGTTTAAAAAAGGTTCCTGTTTCACAATACAAAACTTCGTGCATTTTTGTTTTTGAAATGGAATTCTCTTTCGAAAATTATTAAAAAACATATTAATGTTGCTTATTAAAAAAAATGTTGCACTTTTGCACTGTGCAATTTTGTAATAGATCAAACAAACATGTGGGTTAGACCATTAACATTTTTTTTTTTTTTTAAAAATAGGATAGACAAAAGTTGCTTCAATGCGAAAAAAAGAAGGGTATTGCATTCTTTTTTGATTATATTTCGAAATAAAGAAGATTTCAGCAAGAAAATGTAATTTAAAATTTTGTTAGCAATATTTTGCTACCTGGTAAATAGGAAAATTTTAAACAAAAATAAAAATTAGTGATTCGAAAACTGTAACTAATGAATAAAAACATATTACTATAATGAAAGAAAAACCATACAAAATATAACAACAAAAGAAGCAATCGATCTCCGAAAATAGTGTGCTAATATTTGGCATACAAATTTTTGTAATGTGGGTTGGACCACTTTTGCACTGAAAAATTTGCCTAAATTGTCAGTGAAAAAGTGAAACTTTTATTTATCATAAATTAGGGAATACAGAAATCTGCAAGGGAGATTTTTTTTAAATAATGTGAACCCAGTAGAAGCATAAAATGGCATAAAATCGAAAAAAGCCCAGAACTTGGGGCGCCACCTATTACACGTTGTAGGTATGTCCAAAAAAATGATAACTGCATACCATATCGAGCTCACGCTTCCAAAGTTATCTTTAAAAATAGGGTAACAGCGACAAAAATTGTTTTTCTCTTCTAACTTCAGATTGGGGGTGTAATCAAAATACCTGGTGCACAGTTATCATTTTTTTGGACATACCTACAACTTGTAATAGGTGGCGTCCCAAGTTCTGGGCGACTGTAACGCAGTGTAATTATACTCGCACACACACTGTGGTAAGGTATATTAACTTTGGGTCAAATTGGAGGCAAAAGACAATAGGGCAATTCATTTAAAGTGTTCCCACTTTACCCGATTCCCCTGGGAAATGATTCAGTTGTGCAGATGAGCAGTCAAAACCTATGAAATTTGACAGTTATTTTAAGCAACTACTCGTTTTCGAGAGGTTTCCCACTTTAATTGTATACCCTTAATATTTTTTTTTGTGGATCCGATT
This sequence comes from Heteromyza rotundicornis, assembly GCA_951394025.1. Taxonomy (NCBI): domain Eukaryota; kingdom Metazoa; phylum Arthropoda; class Insecta; order Diptera; family Heleomyzidae; genus Heteromyza; species Heteromyza rotundicornis. Next base: position 57,532,024 of record OX596010.1, on the reverse strand, counting down.
GAACATGTTCAGAAACGGATAGATATGGTCAAAAGTTACAAAAACGATAAATGGGTCAAAATGTGGTCCTGATACCAATTATAATATATTGAATTTTAGTTTAACAATTTTTCGGACTGATTAAATGTATTCGGTACAATTTGGTTTTTTCGTTCTTATTTGATGGCATATTTTGCCTTTTTTGGGGCTTAAATTCATACTTATTTTAAATTTTTTCCGAAAATGTTACTGTCTACCCTATTATTAACATAAAAAATAGTTAACCTATATCGTTCGTTCCGATTTGTTGTGCATTTATAGCAATCCTTGTCAATGCCTCATTAAATAAACGTGAGGCTGATGTAGCACCTGTAATGACAATAAAATAAATAAATTGTTTAGTTTGGTTCAAAAAGGACAGTGTAAAGAAACAAATTTTGTAGTTATAACTTATATGACCGGTTGCAGATGCAAACGAATTTCGTTTTCGAGAAAAGACATATTTTTTGATTTGTGTAGAAAAAATGTTTGACAATTTAAATTTGTGACTGAAGCTTAAAAACAATTGAGTAAGTTTCACTCGGTCAAAGCTGACTTATATATACCCAACAAATACTGAATTTGGAAATTTCAACATAAAATCCGAAATCAGCGACCCCAAAACCCCCACATAGCAAGTTTTTTTTGTATAAATATAAAGGCTCCAAAAATCCAAATTTTTTTTGATTTGTCCTGGGGGAGAAGACCGCACAAAATGTAAATAAAGGTTTTTTGCATGTATTTTTCTGATTCTACAGCTAACAATTAAACAAAAATCTTTCAGAAATTTGTATACAGTTTGTTTGGTACAGTGGCCATTTTAAAATGTAAATCGCTGTACCTTCAAAATTAAAAAATATATCGAAAAAATGTAAATGCAGATTTGTAAACGAATATTCAACAAACATTGTCCGTTCAACGAAATTCAAAAAAAATTACAATATCGTCGCGCAAGACGAGAATAGCAATTGCGCAGCAACAATTCGTCTCACAGCTTATTTGATACAGACTGTGACGTGGACATAAAGCCACCGCCTACAAGTGCGAAAGAGACAACGCTATAAAGCAAAGAGCGGCAAGACTGTTGGATCAATGCAGCAATACACAGACGCTCGGGCAAGGAAAAGTATAAAAGACGATGTCTATGATCGAATCGGTCTCTTTTCCTTGGTACGAGCAGGTGAGCATAGTCATACGGTAGCGCTAATAATATTAAGTTATAAAAAGTTTTAAATGGGTATGCCATGGGTATGACGACGGACTGCATCAGTGCTGTCAAATCCATGGTATTACTCCATCAAGGACCTTCTGTCCACCACTGCATAAAATACAAGGCAGAGCCACACGGTTATGGCGACGGACTGCACCAGTGCTGTCAGAACCGTGATACTATGTTCCATGCAAGGATACCATGGGTATGGCGACGGATTCTTCGTATTACCTTATTAGGGCCTTCTGTTAATTAATTCATGCATTTAATACAAAGCGCAGTCAACACGGTTATGGTGACGGACTGAACCAGTGCTGCCAAAACCGTGTTAACACACCAATAACATGCCATGAACCGAAAGTTCCAGGCACTATTAAGCTGGAGCATCAGCCCGAGCAGGGATCCTAATCAGAAGAGAATCAAAATCCAAAAACTTTCAGGAAAAGGAACCGAATATAATAACTAAAATCAAGAAGGTGTACCATGAGGACAACGTGGATAAAATATCTCCGGAGGGAAGAATTGGAGTTATACCCTGCCGGTAGCGTAGAGGAATTACGGCGCCGATTTAGCTTCTTCGTCAAGGGGGGAAATTACGACGAAAGGATCCTGAAACGCTTACAAGAACTAGGTGAGAAACACAGCCGCACCGGACAGTTGCCCCCAGACCATCAGAAAGCAGTGAAGAGGGAGCGACTGCATCTATGCCGCGCACTACGAAAAAGGAGCAACTACTCGACAAGCCAGATGTGGCCACTTCACAGATAGCCGAAGGAAGCAAAGCGGCTGCCTTGTTGACCCCTACGACCACTGCGGAAAGGGAACAACAAATCACGACGCCAGACACGGTCACAGCCCCACCACTGAAAGGGTATCAAGGGAGTTACCTAGGAGTTACGACAGCCGCAGGGGAATACCCATCGCCGTTACCATACCTGTGGGACCCGCACCGGCAACGACGCGACACCAGTTTACAGGGAACTTAACAACCACCGGCAAAGAAGTACCACTGCCGACAGGAAAAAATCAACCAGACGCTCAAGCTCCAAACATGAGCTACGAAGATAATCAAGTGCCCCGTGAGGCCGCGTTGAAATGAAACCAGACTGAGTCGACGACGCCGCAACTCCATGGCAAATCACCATGGTCAACAATAATGAATGCGGTGAGGAAATGGTCTGTAAAAATGCTAGGTGGCCGGGAACACCTAGCATTTATCGAACGAGTAGAGGAACTGGCCGCAATGCATGGAATAAGAATCGACTGGATGCCGAGAATCATGTCCGAACTACTAACAGATAAATCCCTAACCTGGTATCGCAACAATAACGAGGAATGAAAGAAATGACTTGATTTTCGGGATGATTTCATCCTCGCTCTACAAGAGAAACTCGAAAGGATCTACAAGAACAGCGATGTGGACTATAAATGGTACATCAAAGAGCTCACGGCATTGTCACAGGACATGGAGGCTCTACGTCCAGCGGAACAATAAATCCGCGTCACGCCTCAAAGATCGCCATAAGAGAGAAATCGTCTGGTCCAAACGACACCATCGCGCATCAACACTCAATGAGCCTGCCGCAGCTGCGGTCAGGAAGGCCACTAATACAACGAGTGCCATCTCAAATTTCAGAGGCACTCGTCATGACGGTCAGTATAGGAATCGCATATGTGAAATTGCCCTCCTTATTCTCCAGGATTCCATTGACAAACTTATATTGGGGATAGACTATTTACAAAATATCAACGCAACGCTCACCCTGGGTAAACACACCCTCAAGCTTCGAGTAGAACCCTAAAATACCTCCATGTACGCCTAATATAGTGCAGGACGCATTTCTCACGGAGGAGGACACCATTAGCCAATTTTTGGATGACGAATTACGGGCTTTCGATGCGCTACAGGGACCTTAAACGACCACGACTGGCAAAATTATCATGCGGGATGACCAATCCATCAAACAGAGGTATTTTCCAAGAAATCCGGCGATGATGGAAATAATTAACGAACAGATGTACGATTAAGTACAAAAAGGCTGCATTGAACCGACGAGGAGCCCACATAGTGCCCCTATAGTTCTCGTGAAAAAGAAGAATGGGACCATGCGACTAAGCGTGGACTATCGCCAACTAAATTCCACGGCCGTTCCAGACGCGTACCCGCTCCCACGCATACAGAGTATTATAGATCGACTAAGGAACGCCAAGGTGATAAGTAGTCTCAATCTTAAAAACGGATATTGGCAGATACCAATGGACAAAGACAGCAAACAATACACCGCCTTCACAGTGCCAGGAAGAGGCTTATATCAATGGTGTATCATGCCATTCGGGCTCCATTCGGCACCAGCCTCCTTTCAGCGTGCACTCGACGGAGCTATCGGGCCGGAAATGGAGCCGTATGCATTTGCATATTTAGACGACATAATCGTTACTGGGGAATCCGTGGAAAATCACATCGATACCTTAAAGCACAACCATCCTATGAAAATCGAGTTTTTGGCATTTTTGGATTCCCGAGAAGAAGCTGCATCAGACAGGCTTTATTGGTTTATGGGAATCGTAATGAAAGTAATTGAAAAATGAGGAAATAAAAATCAATTTCCATACAAAACAAACAAATTTTAAAATTTGTTTTTAATTTTCTAGAGTTTTGAAAAAAACAATTTAAACCGATTCTTGCGAGAGAGTTAAAACGTTGAAGAGACTAAATTTAACCAGATGGGTTGCAAAGTGCGAAGCAGTTAGCGACTTTCACGCAATTTTCAAGCACGTATATAATGCTCTGGAAGAAATGCAAGATGATAATCCAAATGCGAAAATATTGAAAAATGCGATTGACTTTGAATTTATTTTGACCCTCAAGATTGTGGTTTTAATATACCAGCAAACTTTCAAAAAAAGAATATTGATTTGGTTGAGGCAATCGGTTTGGCCGAAGATGCACAGAGCGAAATTGAAAAAATTCGAGCGGACGAAGAATAGTTCGAAAAAATATCCATTGAATCAAAGTCGCTGGCAGAGATCCTGGATGTAACTGTTAGACTTACAAGAACTCAGAAGCATGACGGCCTGCCAATAGAAAAATATTTCCGTGTGAAGTTATTCAATGAATTTTTAGATTTTTACAAAATGGAGCTGAAGGAAAGATTCACAAACCATAAAAAAAATACTGACTGGTTATTGGCAGAGAGCCTGGATGTAACTGTAAGACTTACAAGAACTCAGAAGCATGACAGCCTGCCAATAGAAAAATATATCCGTTTTTTTTTGTTTTAAATAATAATTTTATTCAATTGAATCACCTAATAATAACTTAAGTCTAACAATGATTTTTCAAAAATTCAGAAATTCAGCTTATTATTATAATATTCAGATTAAAACTATTTGCCCTATATCCATTGATTTAGGCAATGTGGAGTTATCGTAACTAATATATGGGGAATATATTAGTTTCGTTTGAGACGTGAGGGATTCAGAGGTCTCAGTAGATTTCTAGCTAGAATGTTTGGGTGAAACATGAGCTTCTGCTTGTACTTCGAGGTAAGTTTCGGAATTTCGTCTTTTACTGCAGGTATATTCAGGTCTCTGTGGATGTTAGTATTTTTTATATACCAAGGTGCTCTAGCAATTTGTCTCAGGATTTTAGATTGGACTCTCTGGAGTTTTTTCACGTTCGAGGGAGAGGCAGTGCTCCAGAGCTCAATGCCATATGTCCATATGGGTTTTATTATACTTTTGTATATTTGGACTTTGTATGTGAGATTTAGCTTTGATGCCCTTGAGATTAGCCAATATAGTTCCAATTGCTTTAATTTGATCTGAGTGATTTTGGATTCAATATGTTTATGCCATGTGAGTCGGCGATCGAGATGCATTCCAAGATACTTGGTTTCGGAACTTTCAGGGACGACTTGGCCGTTTATCTTCAGAGCAAAACACGTGCCCCTTCTTAGAGTGAAGGTTAAGTGACAGCTTTTGGATTCATTGACCTTGATTTTCCATCGATGTAGCCAATTACTTAGAGTGTCCAAGTGTTTTTGCACGTATAGAGATGCCATGTCTGGGTTTGAGTGAGAGCACATGATAGCAGTGTCATCAGCAAAAGTCGATATGAGAGTTCTATCACTTTTGGGCATATCTGCAGTATAGAGAATATATAGCAGGGGCGCGAGGACGCTGCCTTGTGGTACTCCGGCCAGTATTTCGTATTTTCGGGAGACAAAGCTTTTGTATTTTACTACAAATTTTCTATTCGTGAGGTAGTTTTTGAGTAGACAGTGCATATTAGCGGGAAGAATATGCTGTAGTTTGTAAATAAGTCCGTCGTGCCAGACTTTATCGAAGGCCTGGGTGATATCGAGGAAAACAGCGGAGCAATACTGTTTATTTTCGAAAGTGCCTTTTATTGAGTCAACAATGCGGTGCACTTGCTCAATAGTGCCATGCTTTTCGCGGAAGCCAAACTGGTGATCGGGAATCACTTGTTTTTCTAGAATTTTCGGTAGAATCAATTTTATTAAAAGTTTTTCGAAGAGTTTCGATATTACAGACAGCAAACTTATAGGCTGGTATGACGTCACATTACTGGGATCTTTTCCAGGTTTGGGAATCATTGTAACTTGAGATAGTTTCCAATCATCTGGGTAGAGACATGTTCTGAGAATCGCGTTAAATATGTGCAATAAGTGGGTTATTGCAACTGTTGGCAGTTCTTTTATCATTGTTGGCGTTATCAAGTCCGGTCCTGCTGCTTTTTTCGGGTCCAAGCTTTTGTTTATTGCCTCCATAAGTTCGTTTTTTTTAATCGCGATTGTACAAGAGGTATTATGTTGGATTAATGTTGGTATTGGGATATCACCAGCTGTCGTGTTCGGGGTGAACACGGTTTTTAGGTGGTTGGCAAAAGCTGCACCCTTTTCTGCATCGCTTCTGGCCCAGTTTCCATTTGGCAGCCTTATAGGGGGTTCTGTCAGTATTGATTTTTTCATATATTTTGCAGCTCGCCAGAGCGAGTAGTTTGTTGATTTTGTGGGTGCGAGATGTTCAACAAATAGCTGGAATTCTCTTTCGAATTTCCTCTCAAGCTGCTTTTTTAGAATTCGAGAGACATCATTAAGCTGTTTTTTCAGATTTGGGGATCTGTTGTTTTGCCAATCGCGACGTATTTTCCTTTTATTTTTTATTAACTGCTCTATGTCCTTTGGAGTACACTTTGCATAGCTGCGAGTTGAGCTTTTTGGGATTTGGGCGGGAGTGGCCGCTGCAGCTGCTTGGGAAAGCAAGAGTGTGAAATTACTAACAGCTGTGTGTATTTCAACTTTCGTTTTTAGTGACACATTAGGGATAATGTGGGAGCTTATATACTTTCGATATTTGAGCCAGTTTGTGAGTTTGCTGGTCAGTTTATCTGGTGGATTGGCCTCAGAACTTGGCGCATACTTTATTGTGATAATAGTAGGCGTATGGTCTGATGACAGATCTAGAGAGGATTCAATAAACAGTTGGCTCCTTTTTACAGTTTTGAAGACTGCAAAGTCAATGACGGGGGTTTTGCGACTGTCAGTTGGCCAGTAAGTTGGCGTGCCAGAAGAGATCACGTCAATAGCGAGTCTGTTGACAGTGTTCAACAGTAGCCTGCCCTTTGGCGATATAAGGCGAGAACCCCAATATGTATGTTTGGCGTTGAAATCGTCGGCAACGAGGAAAAAAGTCTGGAATTGTTGCTCAGATATTTTGTGTCTGGGCGGGCAGTATATAGCTGTTAATGTTAGGCCTTTTAAGTATTCATCGAGAGAAATACTTGTCGCTTGAATATATTCTGTGCAATAATTCTGGAGAGCGTAATGTTTTATACGACTTTTAATGAGAATGGCGGTTCCACCTCTAGCGTTTCCGCTTGGATGCTTTGTGTTATAGAGTCTGTATCCTGGTATTGAAAAAGTGTTTTTCAGTGAAGTGTGTTTCAGAAATTAGCATAACGTCTATGCTGGACTCTTTCAAGAACTCGAGAAGTTCTAGTTTGTGATGACACAGGCCGTTTGCATTCCAGAATGATATTTTTAAACCATTCATGGCTTAGACATGAGATGTTGTAGTAAAAGACTTTGATTCTTTATCATTTCTTGCATCATATTTTGCATACCAGACATAAATTGAGACATATTTTGCATGAATATTTGTAGAGTTTGTTCAAGGCTACTACTAGGAGGAGCAGGTTGCGCGTGCACAGTGGCAGAGTGACCGCTTTTTAAGGCACTGGCGTAGGAAACGCCTTGTTTTGTAAGTGGGTTTGCGATGGATTGTGCAGCGGATAGCGGAGGAAATTTTTGGGTTTTCCATGTTTCATGTTTTTGCGTCACATTTTCCGTCTTTTTTATGAAGCTTTGATACACTGCAAGTTATTTTTCGAGTACTTTACTTGCTCGCTGCAGAAGTTAAACTGATTTTTATTTCCCATAGTAAACTTAAACAGACAACAAAGTCAGCAAAGTGCTGACTTAACATAATAGAAATACATAAGGGTGCAGGTGACAACTGAATATGGTGCGAACTTAAAGAAACTACAAAGTCAGCTAAGTGCTGACTTAACATAATAGATACAAATATATAAGAGTGCAGGTAATAACAGACGATCGTGGGAACTGCTGTGTCAGCTATTTCCCTTAACTCGTCCTTTCCTTAAATTTGAACGTCCTCGTTCATAATCTGCGAGATTCGGTTTTGGATAGCCTCTTTACGAGATTCTGTCAGTTTTATCGGTATTTCTTCTGTTTTGATTTGCACCACCTTAGGCTTGAGTTTAATGTATAGAATTATAATGATAGTCAGCGAAAGTATTGCTATGACAATGTACCAGATCCATCTACTAGTTTCCAATGTTACTTTGACCTCTTCTATTTTTTCCATGTTGCTGATGTGTAGCTTGTGTAAGTGTGGCAACGATATTTCATCGAAAAACTCAGTTTCTATTAGGCTTGTTTTCTTTGATGCTGGCAGCTGGATGATATCGGTTAGTTGATTTATTTCGTATTTTTTTCCGTTAACGATGATTGAATTTGAGTAAGTTATAAGGTAGGAGCCATTTAAATGAGTAATCTTCTTCTACCGTTGCATTCCCATCTCGTAGTATGATCAGGCCATCTCTTAGTTGTTCTATCTCCGATGCTTGATATGCTGAAGTTGTTGGACAGTTCGCAGTGTGCTTATTTAGCAGTTCGAGCAGGCACTTATCGCCTCTATTTATGTTGCAGTAATTATATTCAATAGCTTTTTTACAATTTTTCAATGCAAAATAAATTTCATTACAATTTGCGGTTTTGTTGTTTTTTAAATTTAATATTCTATTGTTTTGAATGATTGGAATTATTTCATTAAGTTTACAAATTTGCTTTACCAGCGGTATTTTTATAAGATAAATAAGTGAATCTTTTTGATAATATATTTTAACATCAGCAATACTAAGTAAATCGCTCATATACGTTACAACGTTTTCGGTATTTTCCACTAATCTTATTTCCTCAGGATCAAGTACCAGTGGATTTACTATATTTAGATGAGCGAGCATTATGCTATATAAATTATTTTTTAGATTATCAATAACAATTTTATTCTTACGTGCTATTAACATTGTTAGTATTTCCGAATTTATTGTGTTTTTCTTGTCCATATTATTAATTTGGTCAGTAAGTTCGTTCATTTTGAATTCAATTTCTTTATTAATTTCAATTTGCCTATTGTTTTCTCTAACGAGCTCATTTTCCATCGCTTGTAAAATTTCAAAATCTTGGTGATCAGGCACACCTGCAATAAATTTTATTGCTGATCCAATAAATTCAATTGCTCTTCGCGATCTAACTGGCACTTTCAACATGCGTACTAGTCGTTCTATTTCATCTACGTCCTGCTGTAATATTTGTACTTCCTTCTCATTTTCTAGTAGCGTCATCAAATTTATATTATCAATAATGACCTTTTCTACCATTGAAAAATTAGTTACGTGTTTTAATATATATAATGTTTTCGAAAATCGCAGTTTCTCCTACGGGGAGCGGAATGTAAAGGGCTGAAGAGTAGTCCATTATCTTTGCCGACCCTAGTGTGCCAAGTAGCAACCTGTAATTGCAGAATTATTTTAAATTATTTTTGTGAACCTGTTTTCCATCAATCACTACAGCTGTTCCCAGATCTGCCTGAACAGTTTTTTCGTTATAAAGTTTACTCAATTTATTTCCCATTCTCTTGTTTGTTTTCACATATACTTTATCGCCCCGTTGCAATTCTTTTGGTTGCGTCCCTTTATTGTGGTAGTTTAGGTCTCGTTCCTGTTTATCTTTTAATCTCTGTTCGACTTCTATTTTAATTTTTTCAGTTCCGTTGTGCAGCAGTTCTATTGGTTTGTAACCGGTTACAGAATGAATAGCATTATTGTATTTATATGTCGATAATAAAATTAGTTCAACTATATCAGTGGTGCTACCCTTGGTACATCTTGCTATTTCCGCTAGTGTTGAATGGAATCGTTCCACTTGCCCATTACTTTGACTATGAAGGGCTGGAACAGTAAATAATGGAATGTTGAATTGGTCTCTTAACAATGACTGAATTACATTGGATGTAAATGCACCTTCATTGTCAGTAACGATTTGTTTGATATTGTTGAATTGAGATATGGTTTCTATTAGTGCGTATTTAACATCAGCTGTGTTTCTTGACAAAATATTTTTCACCACAGCAAATTTAGAAAATTTGTCGACGCATGTTAGAAAATACTTTCCTGCGGTAAAATATATGTCAATATGTAATATTTCCCCTGAAATTTGGTTAGGGGTTTCGTTATTAATGCGTAATCTTTAATAAACCTTCGATAATACCCAGATAGTCCCAGGAATGACCTTAGACCTCGTAGTGATTTTGGAGTTTCGAAGTTTACAATATCTCTTACTTTTCCAGGACATGTTTTAATACCGTCACAGGATACCCTAAAACCTAAAAATTCTACGTCTTGTTTGAAAAATTTACATTTTTCTGAAGCAACCCTCATATTGGCTTCATAGAGCTTGGATAATATCTTGGCGATGTCTCGTAAATGTTGTTGTTCGTTCTTAGAGAAAATTATAACATCGTCCATGTAGACATGGCAACATTTACCAATTTCTGGTCGCAGCACATCATCTATGGCTCGCTGAAATATGCTTGGCGCGTTTTTCAGACCGAATGGCAGTCTGCAAAACTCTTATTTTCCATTGTTTACTGAGAAAGCTGTTTTTTCTCTGTCTTTTTCTTCCAGTAGGATCTGATGGAAGCCTGCCTTCAAGTCTATAGTGGTGTAAAATTTTCCCTGACCTAAATTTGATAAAATCATTGATATTTCCGGAATTGGATAGCAATCCGCAATTGTTTTTTCATTCAACTTTCTGTAATCAAAAACTAAGCGATATTTCAAGGTGCCGTCATCGTTTGAAACTTTTTTTCCAACGACGAGTATGGGAGTGTTGTAAGGCGACCGCGATGGTCTAATTATTCCCCATCTAACATTCTCTTTATTTCTTTATTAACAAATGGCATTGCTGCCATATTGTAAGGTCTTGGTTTGCTATAAATGGGTTCTTAGTTATCTGTTTTAATATATGCTTTTATTTGTGTGGCGTATGGCAGTTTTTGCTTTTCGTTCGCAAATACCTCTATATGTTTGTTGATTAATTCTTGGAATTCACTTTGAAATTTTTTTGGAACTGATTCGTCATTGATTTGAATGTTATTTACATCTTCGCATGTGATGAATTTTAAAGGTTCAATACCCGATTTATGAATAAGTACCGCTTTGTTAGTATCAATTTTAGCTTTCATTGTTTTCAAAAAATCGTAACCTACTATTGCGTCAAAAGTTTTGAGTTGAGGGAGTAAAAAAAAATTAGTTGTAATACCAAACAGATGTATTTTACATTTCTTTGAAATTTTATTTTCCCCGTTCAGAGTTTTAGCTATGAAAGGTTTATCACTCATTGTGATATTTCTCAAGTGTGGCAAATTTTTTATGTAGTTCTTGGCAGTACCGGTGTCAATTAAGATTTTTAACGTAACATTGTCGTTAAGTCTCTTTTCCACATACGGTAGTACCGACCTTACTCTAAAAAATTAATCTCATCTACATAATCGGTTAAGTTACTTTCACTATCATAATCATACTCTTCATCAACGTCTTCAGCTGGGTCGGGATCCTGCTGCAGCGCTAGATCAATGTGTTTATTTAAGTTTGCCTTGTCGGACTCATGTGCTCTTTTGACGTTATTTTGGTTTTGAACCAGATTATTTATATTTGGTTGCCGATGGAACGGCGCGTAAGCTTGTTGTCTAGCACTATGGCGATATTTAGAAGATGAAGGATCTACTTCCATAGGTATTGGCTTTTGTAACTTTTTATCGTTGCCTTTTTCATATTCATTTTCTACTCTTTTAAAATGGGGATTATTTCGTGGAGGTTTATCATATCTGTTTTCGAAAGCTCTTGCAAAAGCATATCGATGCTGATTGGCTTCTAGCTCTTGTGCTTTGGCAAGTGCTGATGTTAAATCCTGACAACCTGCCGAAAAAAGGATGTGGCAGAGAGGTTTATTTAACCCAGAAATGAATATGCGCAAAGCATCTGAGTGATACTTTGTTGACATGGAACTGATTAAATCATTGTTCCCAGAATATTCCATAGTAATTTTATTCATTATGGACGTAAGGACTTTCTCAATTTCGTCATAAAATTCTGAAATAGACATTCGTCCCTGACAAAGAATGCTCATTTGGTTCTCCAAGATGTGTAAAGGTCTATGGTCTGAATATGTATGGTCTAGCCTGGCTATTATCGCTTCAAAATTCAAAACGGTGTTGAATGAAGAAAGGTTAAGATCCGCGGCTCCTATTATTTTATTCCTAACTATGGCTACTGCTTGGTAGTAACGTTCAGTCCCTTCATACTTTTTATAAAGATACATGGCAGTATTAGCCGCCTGTCGCCATGAAACATACCTAGCTGCTTCCCCTGAAAATTATGGCAGGGATTTAACCAGGTCCAGCGATATAGGACATGTTACGACCGACCGCACTGTAATTGGAACGTAATGCTCAATAGAGGGAGACAATTTAACCGCTTGAACCTGTCGTGTTAATTCGTCAATTTTTACTTGAGCAGTCTCGTTGATTCTCTTATTTTCCTCTATTAACTTTGCCATCTTTGACACTATTGTCCCACAAGCAGTTTCTACTGCAATCTCTACAGTTGGTCCTGCGAATTTCATAAACTCCTCCATTTTTTTCAAATTAATTTACGGCAGGCAAATTTATAAGTCACTTAGGTCAATTTGGAAATGTTTTTTTCACGTTTGATTCAAAAAATTTGTTAATAATATTCTGTCACAAGAAAAATTTGTCTATTATTCTCACTTTTGATTCACTCTTAAGTATAATTTTTAATTTATAAACTAATATTAAGTATACTTATTTCACTAAATTAAATTAATTTAAAAATTTTCTTTTTTCCTTGCAATGTAACTGCATACATGATGATTTAAAAAATGATGATTTTTGTTGTTTTTGTTGGTGGGTACGTTTTAGGTGCACTTATTATGTCCTAGTGGAAAGAAATCCAACGACGAGGTGCTCCAACGAATGCTTTTTTTCTGCCGTATAGATGCACCGCTGACTTGTGTCCCAGTATCAGGACGTGGCTAGAAGTCGAGAAGTGCTCCAACGAATGTTTTTTTTTTGTTTTTCTGCCGTATAGATGCACCGCTGACTTGTGTCCTTGTATCAGGACGTGGCTAGAAGTCGAGAAGTGCTCCAACGAACAGTTTTTTATTTTTTATTTGGTTCTAACCACGTTTGGGCGCCAGTTATTTTTCGAGTACTTTACTTGCTCGCTGCAGAAGTTAAACTGATTTTTATTTCCCATAGTAAACTTAAACAGACTACAAAGTCAGCAAAGTGCTGACTTAACATAATAGAAATACATAAGCGTGCAGGTGACAACTGAATATGGTGCGAACTTAAAGAAACTACAAAGTCAGCTAAGTGCTGACTTAACATAATAGATACAAATATATAAGAGTGCAGGTAATAACAGACGATCGTGGGAACTGCTGTGTCAGCTATTTCCCTTAACTTGCACAGCCTCTCTAGTTAGCAGTGTGATTGCCACCGCAATTACTACATTTTTAATAGTGGAATCCCTTTTGTTTTTGTGCACGAACCTGTTTCATGCAGGTCTCCACAAATTACGCACACGCTGGGAAGAGTGCAGTAAGACTTTGTGTGGCCGTATTCTTGGCAGTTAGGACACTGAATCGGTCCACTGCGCTTGTGATTTTGCGATGTAGCAAATATCTGAGCGAGTATATTGGGTGGGGTTCACCTTTTTAAAGCAATTTTGAGTCGAACTCTAGTTCCACACGAAGAAGGGGGTGTGGGATTTTTTTTTTATTTTGGATATTGAATACGGACTTTATTTGGAAGCCTTCATCACTTAGTGCAGTTTTGATTTCGTCGCATTCTACGAAAGGCTCGATACCTTTCAGTACGACTGAGAGGCCTTTGGAACTTTTGAGCTGGTAGGTGTAGTAGCTCTTTTTGAGTTTATCAAAGAGATTGACAATTTTTCTATAATTGGATTCGCTGTAAATTTGCATTTTTGTTTCGTGTACTTGTCCCCTGAGAATAGAAATCACGTGGAAATTTTTAGGACCAATATTTTGAGTTATATCTTTGATGAGCGAATTAGAGTTTCGCTCACGCAGGTAGATAGGTGGGGGTTTTTGCGATTTCGGCTTGGGATCCGAATCATTTTCTTCATCAAGAATCGCATATAGATTTTGCCCAAGCTCGAGAGATGGTTTAACGGGATTCGTCTTTTGCGGAATGCCTATTCCCATTAGTGGGGGACGATAGTACTCGCTTTGCGAAATAAATGTTGATTCCTGTCTGCACTGTCGGCATTTTGCTCTTTTGACCAGTAATAATGGAGCGAGTGGCGACCTTTGTTATGCGATTAGCGATTTCAGAAAATCCGCTATTCGTCTCACTTGAGTCAGGAATGGGGGTAAGGCCTACGGGGATTTCAATATATTTGCTAGGGGTATCAACCAAAGAAATTGACGATACAGAGTTACCTGTGTTTGCGTGTGCAGTATCGTTACTCCTCTGTATATCTGGCGAGGGAATTTGAATAAGACGGTGCGCGGAAGCTGTTGCTGCGCACCGTCTTGCTGTGGAAGCTTTTGCTGCAGGGGTTGCAAAAGTTGTTGTTGTAGTTGCAGCTGCTGATGAGCTGTACCATTTCGTCCACTGTCTACTGATGACGGAGGGGTACGTTGCATGACGAGCGGTCACACTGGTACTAATTTCGCGTTTTTAAGGTTCTGGCCACCCTAATTAGAAAAGCGACGCATAGAGGGCGCGATATAGATGCGGTTTGTGTACTCGCTGATCGCTGCAAACAGATGTTTTTTGGGATATTTTTTTCCGAGGGAAATTTTAACGTCAACGCTGTGTTGACTTTGCTGTCAGTGGATCAGCTAATTATATTTTGTTTATAAAGAATGTGTAATGTTTTAGCAGATATGTTGCGCGGGATAAAGTTTTTGTTGATGAAGCGAATTCGAATTGTGATTTTATTTGGCAAAAATTTTCGTTTTGTTTTTAAGTTTTGTTTTTAAATTTCACAAAAGTGTCCAAGCAAGTGATCGCGAGCCCTATGCAAACGCGTCACTGTACTATCGCACGAAGCCTCGGGGCTGTTTCAATATTTTTAGAGTAGAACTTCCGATATAAAATATTGATTTTATGAGAGCAGATTTTTTATTCGCACAACCGATTGAACTGACTTTAACTATCAAAATATTTCCGTGTGAAGGTATTCAATGAAATTTTAGATTTTTACAAAATGGAGCTGAAGGAAAGATTCACAAACCATAAAAAAATACTGACTGGATTTCAGGCACTTTTTGATGATGGAACTTCAGAAAATAATCTGAAATCCACTATTGAGTTTTACGAAGAGTTTCTTGACTGCCGTCATCAGCGGTAGTTACTGAAGAGAGACTATGGAAGCAATATATTAGTCGCAAGGGCACGTTACCAAAAAATGCTATTGAAGCTATGGATATGTGTCCCAAGGACGTTTTTAATAATGGGAAAACATTGCTGCAAATTTTAGCAACGCTACCAGTGTCAAATAGTATGGCAGAGCGCACCTTTTCGTGTATCAAGCGAACAAAAACTTACTTGAGAAATTCAACAGGACATGTATAGTTTTGAATTCCGTTTTATAAACGTTTTTACCGTTTTATAAATGGTTGTAGTGAAAGATTATTATTGATTAAAATTATAGAATCGGCTTAATGGACTGGCTGCCCTTGCAATACACTAGGATGTGCCCATTAATACCGATGAGGTACTCAATGAGCTATCTAAAAAACCAAGGCCAAGTGTCTCAGGACACTCTTCACAAAATTTGAATTTACTCAAAAAGTCAATTTATTTTTTGTTGTAAATGATAGCGGTGCTTTTGATAATTGATATAGCGATATTTCTTTCTCATGGTCAAACCTGTTCTGACATTTGGTTTAGCTTCTGTGAACAGTTTTGTGTCAAAAGAAAGAATTAGAGCACATGAAATTTTGAACGCGAAATTTTTTTTTTCATCAAATAATTTTAATTATTTTTAATTTTAACATCGAGTTGTAACAGAAAGGAGAACCCGGTTACGATTCATTGTTTCTCATTCGAACTTTGGTCAATGAACTCAACAAAAGCGTTGATACCGTACCAAAACAATCTCGTCTTTGTGTCGATGAACAAATGTGCAGCACAAAAATGCTACACCATCTTCGACAGTACATGCCAAATAAACCCCACAAATTGGGATTAAAATTATTCGTTTTATGTGATTCTTCTTTATGTGATTTCGAGAAGAAATCGCTGCTGGTCTAGTGACATACAAAACAAAACGTGCGGGTGGTCGTCCAAGCAGTGTGCCTAAAACACCAAGTCCAGCTACTCCACAAGAAGATCCACAACCATGTAGTTCAAAAGTTGGTCAAAGAGCGAAACATCCAGTTGAAGACCTACCTTACGACAACATTGGGCACTTTCCAATATGGTTAGGTAAGGAAGGAGGCAAAAGATGGTGCAAACTATGCAAAAAATAGCAAACATAATGTGTTGTTGTAAATCCAACATTCATTTGTGCTGCTCAAATAACAAAAACTGTTTCCATGATTATCATCGCAGAAAGTAAAACTTATTTTCATAACTTTTTTCTACTGTACATTACATTTTTCAATAAAAATATAGAAAGGGAATGGTTGAAAATGAAAGGCGATACAGGGTTGTCTCTTGGGGGAGTTTTACAATATTGGCTTTAATCACTAATCTTTTTTAAACTTCACATATGTAGGGTTTAAATTCAATGTTTAGCGCAACTTCAGTGTTTAATGTAAATTCAGTGTTTAATGTAAAATTAATAGTGTGAAGTTTCGAGTGAATAAATGTAATTCGTATGTTGGTCCGTTCTTATACGGAATCTATATGTTTGCGTGTAATTGTTGTTGCGTAGTTGTTCTTACCCAGTCGCGCATGGAATCAATGCTACATCGATGCTGCATCAATTACCAAGTAATAACCACCGCTTCCCTCTGGATTACCGTAACACGCCAAACATTGATTACATTTAACATTGTATGTCATAGGCGGGAGGCGATTACCTCTCAGCATTACCTGGAAGCTGTTGAGTAATGCATTACAATATTGCGAACAGCATTGCATTGCGTAATCCATTACTAGTATTGTATTACTCAACAGCTTCCAGGTAATGCTGAGAGGTAATCGCCTCCCGCCTATGACATACAATGTTAAATGTAATCAATGTTTTCCATGTACCGGTAATCCAGAGGCAAGTACCTAAAAAGACATCGAAATTTTTGAATTTGAAAGAGAAGATTTAATTTTTAATATTTTTTATAAATACTTTTTTTTTATTATTTTGTATTTAATAATTTTGCATTTAATGTTTTTAAATTATAATCTTAAATATATCCATTTTTGTATTCTTTAAATGCCTCTCTGATATACTTCACGTATTCTGCTTCACCGACGCCGTCTCTCTGAAGTGATTCTAAATTTGGAAGAAGGAATAATTATTGATTTTAGAAGAATATAATTAATATAATAATAAGTTCTACTTACTTGGCTTTTTGTATTTTTTAAACACTTTTACGTGCAAAAGATGCGTCCGCTTTCATCAACTTTCACAAAATTACTAAAATAAATACAAAAATAGCAAAACACGCATTTCTTTTTGTTGCTTTTGACTAACTGTAATCACAAAACGGGTTTTTAACAGTTATTTGAAGTTGTTTTTGTAAAAATTTAATCAACGCAGCAGCTACGCATTACCTGTCTGCATTACTTTAAAAAAAATATAATGCATTGCCTGCAACTTAAACAATAGATAAAGTTGTATTTCCTTATTCCTCCTCCACTTCCATGCTTATTACTTATTTGAAAATGTAATGCACAAGGAATCATATTACTTTTTTTATTTTCTTCAAAAAGGTAATGATGGCTTACTTGGTAATGCAAGTGACATAGATTACAAAAGAATCAATACCCAAATGCGCGACTGGGATAGATTACAAAAGAATCAATACCCAAATGAGCGACTGGGTATTTATGGTGTCTTCTGTGTGTTTGACTGTTGACTTCTGTGTGTTTCATTGTTGTCTTCTTTGTGGGTGGGTTTGAAAAGATGCTGTTGCTGCTGATGCTGTCGATCGAAAGAATTTGATCGGTTCCTCCTTCTTAAGGCCGACCGCCTGTCTGCTTTCTGTTTGCATGCGGTGAATGGAAATATGAAGTTTTTGTGGAACTTGAGGAGGCGGATCTGTTTATCACGGTAGTTGGCTACGAGTGTGAACAGTAAATATTATTTTTTTTTACTGTGCTGGGCACACAAGCGTTAAAATCCTAGTCAAAAAGCTAAACAGATGCCACATCGGTAACAACAAATACATCTAATAAGCTTGGGCAAGCATTATTAGCATATCGGGTAGGTATTGAGGAATTTACAATACTCAATCCGACCTCATTCAAATTGTCAAGAAATGTACCGGAAATATTATCTCTGCATAAAATATGTATATTAAAATCACCACACAAGACAAAGTGATCGTAGTCAATAGCGCAGCTCGACAGTGAAGTGAACAATGGGTCCAAGCTACAATTGCGATTAGGGTTGTACACACACGATAAAAAAAATTTTACTTGTATTGTCATATATTGCAACATTGAGATACTCCACTTCCGATCCACTAGACATAGATAACAAATTAAAATTAAAATTTACTTTACAATATATTGCAACACCCCCGCCTTTCTTGCCCATTCTGTCATTTCTAAAAAGGTTATAATTTCTAAGATTCAAATACGAATTATTTAAATCTTTATGAAACCATGTTTCCGAAACCATGTTTCAACTGCAGAATTTTCAAACGTATATTTAATACAATCGAGCTTAAAATCATTTAAGCTCCTTGCGTTCAAATTCCCAATATTAAGCCCACAGTGTTGCTTGCAAAGAACCTTAATCAAAGCTTTGGGAATTTCGCCAGCACCAGAATCTGTTTTACCCGCACCCAACATCAAAATAAATATACATAAAGCAACTAATAGTAACATAAAGAGAAAAGGAGATGGTTTTGAGATAAGAGTAGAGATAAAATAAAATTAATAGAAGAGAGTAATAAGTATAGTAATAAATATAAATAATTGATAGCAAATTAAAATATATCAAAACAATTGCATAATAATAATCAATCATCGCCACATTTAGCCAAACAATCGCGAGTAGCACTATGTAGCTCCTCCATGCTGGAAATCGTCGAATTAAATTAAATGTACTCCTTAGATTTTCTTCTTAAAGGCAAGGAACTCCAAAAAGAACTGCATCCGCAGAGTAATCCACTGTGTTGTTATTGTTGATATTGTTGTTTTTGTTGCTGTTAATATTGTTGCTCAATTGTTCAGTGAGAACTTCACAGCGAGTAGTAAGAGCACTGACGTTTTCCTCTAATGAGTGAATTTTGTCGTCGTACTGCGTTAGCTTGTCGCGGATAACACCTACCTCGCCCTCAAACTTGTCGACGATGTGAGTGATTTCGTAGTGAGACGGTCAAATAAGCTATCGTAAAGCTGGAGAAGACGGTCCTCTAATTTTTTGAATTCCTCTTTTGGATTCGCTTGTAGCCTCTCTTCTAATGCTTGGATCTGCAAGTTTTGAATTTTCGCGCTGCTCCCTCCCGATTTCGGGGTACCATCTTCTTTGTTATTGTTGTTGTGTGCACGCAGCTTCTCACGCTGTTGCCTCGTCAATACAAGAGTTGATGACATTTGACGAACTTTGGTTGTTTTTGTTTTGTTTTCTTTTATATTTCACTTTCTTGTAATGTCTGAATTGTTTTGAAGATTTTTTATTGCAATAAACAATAGCAAAACACTGCAAAGTCACTTTATTTTTATTTTCAGTGAAGTCTCGCAAGATTTTAGACTGGGTTTGCGAATTTCGGATTTATGACATTAACTATTTATTATTATTTTCGGTTTTTTGTTTAATAATTTTAAGAGCGCCAAAAATAGTCAACCGGATTGCAGAGTTGCCAATTCGTATGCTCTCCTTAAAGTGGCTGAATTCCATCGAAAGACCGTCAGGAAGAATTGCACGATGGGCGTTGGAACTCCAGCAATATCGCTATACCATACAATATCGCAAAGGAAAACTAAATGTTGTTGCCGATGCGTTGTCACGACAGCCTTGAGACGTTTTATTGACAACAGAAGTGAAAGTCCAACACTGTAACTGGTTGGAGAAGAAGACAATAGGGATACAAAAGGACCCAAACCAGTTTCCAGACTACATTGTGCAAAATGGGCAACTATATAGACACATTCCACGCCAGGTAGGGGATGAAGATAGTGCTCCTTGGAAACTGTGCGTCGCGACCCATCTACGAAAACGTGTATTTCAGGAAAATCACGATGATCCGATAGCAGGCCACCTTGGCATCAGGAAAACTATAGCCCGCCTTGCCAGCCGATATTATTGGCCATGCATGTTCAGCGAAGCCAGCCGCAATGCTCGGAGTTGCAAAAATTGTCAACGATATAAACCAGATCAGCAAAAGGCAGCAGGAAAAATGTTGACGCAAATAGCGGAAGAGCCGTGGGAGATTGTATGTGCCGATTTCGTGGGACCATTACCAAGATCTACACACGGGAATACCATGACGTTGGTATTTATCGACAAATTCTCCAAATGGGTAATACCAATGCCACCGCGGGCACACTAAAGAAAGCCTTCAGAGAACGGATCCTGGATCCTGGAGCGCCGAAAATTCTGGTAACAGACAATGGGACTCAGTTCACAAGCGGGTCCTTTCGAAAATATATTCAGGGGCTAGGCGTGAGACACCAATTCACTGCACCCTACACACCTCAAGAAAATGCAACCGAACGAATCTCACCATCAATACCTTAGTTTTGCAACTGGCGGGTACGAATCAACGATAATGGGAAGATCTACTGCCAGAAATAACTCTTGCCATTAACTCCAGCATCTCAGAAACTACAGAATTTAGCCCAGCATTCCTCGTACAAGGCCGCGAACGAACCTCGCCTACTAAAAGCCCTATATGACGAAACTACTCTAGGTACTGGACAAGTGCCACAGACACCCCTTGGGAAAGCTAATCGATTGACGGAGATATTTCAAATATTACACCGTAACCTAGAACGGGAGTCCCAAGATAAGGCACGTCATTACAACTTGCGAAGATGCCAGTGGCAACCTGAAATTGGACAGTATGTCTTAATCAAGCAACACCATTTGTCAAAAGCCATTGAGGGATTTGCCGCAAAAATAGCACCAAAATACTACGGGCCCTATCGGGTAATGAATTTTATTTCCCCAGTCATTGTACGGGTACAGAGAGAAAGTCGATCACAGATGCGCACGGCCCATATTAATGAGCTTAAGGAATTCCGTGAGCGGGCTGATGCTCCCAACACAGCGGACAACGATTAAATCAGAAACAACAAAACACTTAGCAGAAAAATAACGGGATGACGACGTCAGCAGAACATATAAAGAACACACAGCGGAGGAATAACGGGTTGACGACGTCATCAAAACATATAAAGAACACAACAACAACACACAGGCAAAGGGGAAAGGGGAAAAAACACAACAGGATTAGAAAATTAACAAAGCTAAAGGGAAAAACAAAAATTCAAATAAACTATCATTTTAGTGCAACGTGCGAAAGCGAACACATCTCCCTGAGGAAAGAACGACAATTATTTGGGAATAAAATTCGAATAATATACAGTTCCAAATGAACTACGAACAGAAGCTTCAAGCAAGTGTTGAGAGTGTACGCCAATAGTACAAAAAGATTGCTGACGCGGAACCACGTATTAGTCGATTGGACATGGACATGGACTGGTCAGAGCAGCTGGATGGTCAGCGGTTATGCGTGATCCCCTACAACAACAAGGTTAAGAAGAGACCTCACGAGGATTTAGCTACAATTCCGCAAACACTTCATCAAAGGCCAAAACCCAACCAGCAAACAAAAATCACAACCGTAGACGAACCGCGAGCCGGAAACGAAATCAACAAACCCAGGAACAGCGCCCACGACCAAAGCCACACCCAAGCCCTGGACCAAAAAAGCTTCAACGGGGCTTATTCAAAAACAACCACAGCCAACACAGCATCGAATACAAAATCATCTAAAGAGTCCAGAACAACAACAACAGCAACCAAAATAGTACCCACTCCCAAGCATCCACCACTCCTAAACAATGACAGGGAGATGCCAGACGCAGGCAACATCACCGCGACCACCAACCTATCGAAACCGGTCTGGGGCTTCCCTTATCCTCAAGGGACCGGCGGGATAAACATAACGCAAGAGAAATATCGACATCTGGGCAGGGGACAACTCCTCAACGACCTGGTGATTGACTTTGGCCTACAGTGGCTATAGCGAGGGGAACTATCATCAAACCTGGGTAACCAGACATGTTAATGTTAACACACTACACGTACCAAACTCGAAGATGCGGCCACCCGATTCAGCGAATGCGCTATGCCCTGGCATAATGAGAAAGTCCCACGACAACCGAACGCAACATATTGTGGAGTATACGTCCTACACTATGCCCGCCAATTCTTCAAATATCCAAAAAACGATTTCCACCACCCACACATCAAGCCAGAACAATGGTGTGGACCACTAGACATTGACCATAAGCGACATCAATTGGCAGAACTCATGCGGAAACTAGCACGTGACGCCGTCGGTCAACTGGTAGAGCCACCAGAGATTACACTGCCAGACATTAGAAGTAACAACGAAATCAGCTCCAGCAGTAGTAGGAACTCCAGCGGCTCCCACAGCAGCAGTAGTAGCAACTCCAGCAGCAGCAGTAGTAGCAGCTCCAACAGCAGTGGTAGTAGCAGTTCCAGCAGCAGCAGTGGTAGCAGCTCCCGCAACAGCAAGGGCAAAAACGTTGACAGCGACGAAGAGAACACCAACAAAAGAACTCGTCCCGACCGAGTTCTGCACTCAGCCACCCAAGCCCCACTTTCTTCGAGAATGAAGGCGGCGACGTTCACAACAAAAGCACGGGGACCATTGGAGAACTCCTACCATGTGAAAAGATGGACGAAACCAGCTGCACTAAAATTATAAGCCAACTCGCTCCTACCAACCCGAACATTGAAACACCCGAGCACATCCCATCGGACGTTTACCAGCAAATACGACATGATCACTCGACTTACAGTGTCAATGTCAGCCGCAAGGGAGTGGCAACCATTCACATTCGTCCGGGGAAGTAAGAAGGGAGTGTGACGGTGGACATAAAGCCACCGCCTACATTATTTCTTTAGTCCTTAGATAATAAGTTTAAATAGTCAATAAGTACATTACCAACATATGAAATAATTATTATACCCCCACACTCACTGTGGCAGGGTATACTAACTTTGTCACAACGTTTGTAACGCCCATAAGAAGCCGTGTCCGGTATGGAAAAGTATATATATTCTTGATCAGCATCACCTCCTGAGTCGATTTAGCGATGTCCGTCTGACCGTCTGTCCGTCTGTCCGTCCGCACGATAGCGGTCGCAGTTTTGGAGATATCGACTTGAAACTTTGGGTACACGTTTTTCTCGTAAATACTGAGATCAAGTTCGAGAATCAGCCAAATCGGATAAAAACTGGGCGTGGCTCCCATACACCGAAAAAAAAGGTAAAAATTTTTTATTGTTGTATTCGATTGGAAATGTTTAGAAACGTATTTTTGACATGGTCCGAGGCTCCGAAGTCACATATATAAAGGTCTAAATGCGGTCTTGAGACCAATTTCTTTTTTTGGTGGATTTGATTGGAAATTTTTAGAAACGGATTTTGGACATGGTCCCGGCTCCAAAACCACCTATAATTGGCTCAAAATAGGGTCTTGAGACGACATTTTTTTATGTTCGAGGTACTTCTTCCTACTGTGTGGGGGTATTTCAGCTTCGGTATAGCCGAAGATAGTCCACTCTCTAGTTTTTTATTACTTTTCCTTGTTTAAGTTTAAAAAAAACTAGAGAGTGGACTATCTTCGGCTATACCGAAGCTGAAATACCCGCACACAGTAGGAAGAAGTACCTTGAACATAAAATTATGTGGTCTCAAGACCCCATTTTGAGCCACCTATAAATAGTTTTTGAGCCTAAACAATGTCCAAAATCCGTTTCTAAAAATTTCCAATCGTCAAAAAAAAAAAAAATTGGTCTCAAGACCCCATTTTGACCTTTATATATGTGGTTTCGGAACCTCGGACCATGTGAAAAATACGTTTCTAAACATTTCCAATCGAATGCAGCAATAAAAAAGACTTGAAAAATGTTGACCTTTTTGTCTGGTGTATGGGAGCCACGCCAAGTTTTTGTTCGATTTGGCTGATTCTCGAACTTGATCTCAGTATTCACGCGAAAAACACGTACCCAAAGTTTCAAGTCGATATCTCCAAAACTGCGACCGCTATCGTGCGGACGGACAGACAGACGGACATGGCTAAATTGACTCCGGCGGTGTTGCTGATCAAGAACATATATACTTTTCCATACCAGACACGCCCCCTTATGGACGTTACAAACGTTGTGTCAAAGTTAGTATACCCTGCCACAGTGAGTGTGGGGGTCTAAAAATGAAGTTAAAAATATATTAATTTTCTACACTGACCGTGTAGACATTAAAGTATTGTAATTTACTTGAATATTACCGTGGAAGGGGCGAACAGATGTGTATAAAAATACACCAACACTAGAACAGCTGGGTACAAAAAGACACCAGTACTAGAGGCCACAAGTGCGAAAGAGACAACGCTATAAAGCAAAGAGCGGCAAGACTGTTGGATCAATGCACACTGAAATAAAACTAGAGAGTGGACTATCTTCGGCTATACCGAAGCTGAAATACCCCCACACAGTAGGAAGAAGTACCTCGAACATAAAATTAAGTGGTCTCAAGACCCCATTTTGAGCCACCTATAAATAGTTTTTGAGCCTGGACCATGTCCAAAATCCGTTTCTAAAAATGTTCAATCAAATCGCCAAAAAAAAAAATTGGTTTCAAGACCCCATTTTGACCCTTATATATGTGGTTTCGGAACCTCGGACCATGTGAAAAATACGTTTCTAAACATTTCCAATCGAATGCAGCAATAAAAAAGACTTGAAAAATGTTGACCTTTTTGTCCGGTGTATGGGAGCCACGTCCAGTTTTTGTTCGATTTGGCTGATTCTCGAACTTAATCTCAGTATTCACAAAAACATGTACCCAAAGTTTCAAGTCGATATCTCCAAAACTGCGACCGCTATCGTGCGGACGGACAGACAGACGGACATGGCTAAATTGACTCCGGCGGTGCTGCTGATCAAGAATATATTAGAGGGTCAATGTGTTCAAGAAAAATGTTCCCCGTACTATAGGTCACTATAGGTCACTGAATACACGAAACACCAAATATGTCTGTTTCTCATGTTATAACGTTTTTTTTTCGTCTTCTTAGATTTGAGATATAAAGTTGATTGTGAATATTTATTATTCAATCCACAAACTTAAAGTAAATTCACAATTATTGGTTCTGAAATTTGAATATTGTATGTCGAGGTTGATGAAATAGCTACAAAGTTCTGATAGAATTCTATTTTTTAAATTTGTGAAGAATACTTTGTGGGTTTTTCCGTACTATTTTTCAGAACCAAAAATGGAAAAAAACTATAAAAAAATTCAATAAAAATGCTAAAAAAAAATCGCAAAAATAAGGGACTTGCGTGGGTTTGTGTAGTTTGTCGATTTCTATTATTTCATAAAGTTTATTTGACCCAAGGCAATATAAAGAAATACGTGCATGCAAAAAACATGATTTATAGAGGTTTTTTGTAAATGGTCCAGCTCACGGATTACAGTTGCTAGAGCCGAAATATTTTGAGAATCACCATAAAATAAAGTACATTTCCAGGGGGTGACCCGGACCACTTTTTATTCGTCCATACAACGTGAGGCGGTTTAATACTCATACATAAACTACATGAGTTATATAAAAATATACAATACGCATTTCAGATACTTCTATCAATACATGAATGAAATTTAGGACTAGTTTCATTACATCAACAAAATTAAGCAAAAAATAGTTCGACAAAATATTCAGGTCAAGAGTTGGTCGATATATGTGGATCAAACGACTTTGATCTAATATTGTGAAAAATTCAATTTCAAAATAAATCCAATAAAAACCTTAAATATTGTTAGATTATTTGTACAATTTACAAAATATTATAGTATGGGTATATTAAAAGCAATTCAATTTGATTTTTTTTCCATGTAGTTTTATTCATTTGAATCACCTAATATTAACTTAGGTCTAACAATGATTATTCAAAAATTCAACTAAATTTAAAATTCAGCTTAAACTATGGGCTTAAACTGTGGGATGTGTAAATTGCCCTATATCCATTGATTTAGGCAATGTGGAGTTATCGTACCTAATATATTGGGAATATATTAGCTTCGTTTAAGACGTGAGGGATTCAGAGATCTCAGTAAATTTCTAGCTAGAATGTTTGGATGGAACATAAGCATCTGTTTGTACTTCGAGGTAAGTTCCGGAATTTCGTCTTTTACTGCAGGAATATTCAAATCATTGTGGATGTTTGCATTTCTTATAAACCAAGGGGCTCTGGCAATTTGTCTCAGGATTTTAGATTGGACGCTCTGGAGTTTTTCCACGTTCGAGGGAGAGGCAGTGCCCCAGAGCTCAATTCCATATGTCCATATGGGTTTTATTATACTTTTGTATATTTGGACTTTGTATGTGAGATTTAGCTTAGATGCCTTTGAGATTAGCCAATATAGTTCCAATTGTTTTAGTTTAATCTGGATGATTTTGGATTGAATGTGCTTATGCCATGTGAGTCGGCGATGGAGGTGCATTCCAAGATACTTTGTTTCGTAACTTTCAGTTACAACTTGGCCGTTTATCTTCAGAGCAGGACACGTGCCCCTTCTTAGGGTGAAGGTTAAGTGGCAGCTTTTGGATTCGTTGACTTTGATTTTCCATCGTGATAGCCAGATTGTCCGTGATTACTTAGATTGTCCAAATGATAGCAGTGTCGTCAGCAAAAGTCGATATGAGTGTTCTACCACTTTTGGGCATATCTGCAGTATAGAGAATATATAGCAGGGGCACGAGGACACTGCCTTGTGGTACTCCGGCCAGTATTTCATATTTTCGGGAGACAAAGCTTTTATATTTTACTACAAATTTTCTATTCGTGAGATAGTTTTTGAGGAGGCAGTGCATATTAATGGGAAGAATATGCTGTAATTTGTAAATAAGTCCTTCGTGCCAGACTTTATCGAAGGCCTGGGTGATATCGAGGAAAACAGCGGAGCAGTACAGTTTCTTTTCAAATGTGCTTTTTACAATACGGTGCACTTG
Organism: Heteromyza rotundicornis; assembly: GCA_951394025.1. Classification (NCBI taxonomy): domain Eukaryota; kingdom Metazoa; phylum Arthropoda; class Insecta; order Diptera; family Heleomyzidae; genus Heteromyza; species Heteromyza rotundicornis. The sequence continues at coordinate 57,504,688 of OX596010.1, read as the reverse complement.
TTCGATAGTGCCATGCTTTTCGCGGAAGCCAAACTGGTGATCGGGAATCACTTGTTTTTCCGTAATTTTGGGTAAAATCAATTTTATTAAAAGTTTTCCGAAGAGTTTCGATAAGACAGAGAGCAAACTTATCAATTTGATGTAATATAACATTTGTCTACTAATTTTTGGTTGAATTAAAAAAAAACCCAAGTTCGGGGTTCCCGGGATTGCATTTTTGAATCCGGAAAATCCCGGGATTGGCAAAGGTCTCGAAAATTGACATTCTTAGTAGGTTCCTTTTCAATTGAAAACATATTTTTAAAATGAAAACACAAATGTACTGCAGAAAAAATTACGCTTAAATAAAAACATCAGTAAAATTAAAATGCCCCTTCCTTTCAATTCTAAAATTATGACTCAGGTGCGGATTCCCGTGCACTAAAAAATTTAAAATATGCATTAACAAAGTTAAAAAAAAATTAAAAATAATAATTTTGGGTTCAAGCTCAAGTGCAGCTTAAATCAAATTAAGACTGCGATTTTTATACAACAACAAATTTTAGTGCCAGCAGGTAGCTACTCATATGCGCATTTCGTATTGAAAATAAGGGGAATTGGTAGACTGCCACGTCTACCTCACATATAAGTGAAAATCGTGATTTGTAAAATATGTAACCGAATTCCGCTCAAATAGTTCGAAACTTGGTATGGAACAACAACAGTCCGGACTGTTCTGCATCGAAGAGTCAAGCGTTAGGAGGACTCCCCCGTTGGGAATATTCCACTAAGCATAAAGTCTTTATAGTGGAAGTAAGTACCATAGTATAAAAAACACAGGCCGATATATTTCGAAGTTTTCTATATTCTCGTATAGTTTTTATAGAGGGTGTAACAGTCGAGATGGTAGGAAAGGTAGGAATCGATTGTGGACCCAAAAATATGAAGAAAATGTTATGTGCACTTATTGCGAATTAGCCACCCACTTAATTTAAAAAATCAGGCATATTTTTTGTGAATACCTTCTCAGCCATATAAGATATAAAAGATGGCGTTCTCAGAATTATTCCATCACGTCAGGTTTTTGAGGAATTCAGGATCAAAGAGTCAAAAATTACAGATTTCGAAATATTAATTAACCCATTCACGACGAGTGTTACCATATGGTAACGCTGATAAATATTTTATTAAAATATTTGAACAAATATCACTAATCTGCCACGCCTGTCAACTGCCACGCCTACCTTCCATACAAGTGAAAATCGTCTTTAGTAACAAATGTAACCCAATTTCATGGAAATTGTGGTAGGAAATTCTCCGTAAGATCTATTGTCCGCTTTGCGTCGGTGGTGAGTGCCGCAAAATCTATATGAGCAATACCCCGATCACGACATGACATCATGATGGCTAGGTCATGCCGAGCTGAGATGCCTAGGTCATGCCGAGCTTATGAATGTAAAAATGCTACATCTAAAAAATGGAGCACATAGTGCTGTGAGTACCGTCGGTTGAATGAGCGGAAGATGGCGACCAGGTTTCAGATGGAAAGGTGTACGGCATATATAGATTCACTTCCTTCACGTCCTTTCTAATTTCAGTCCATATGAAGATATTTCTAATGTTATTGAAAACCTGAGCAGTATTATTGGTGTACGGAATTATACATATTATATACAATGGCGAACTGGTAATTAGGGCCAACCTTTTGTAGTAATTTTGAGTGGCTACCCAAACAGAACATCACCTTGATGGCCATTGAAAAGGTCTATTGGACCCCATTATATGATGACTACCAGGACACTTATCAAGAAAATCCTAGTTATAAACTGACCTACTTTTCTAACTTTTTTCCTAGGGGCTATAGAATGTGCAAAAATGTGTGTTTTTTAAAAACAAACTACTTTGTTGAAAAAACTTTTCCAATCAAAAATGATCTTAAACTTACAATAATTTTTTTAAAAAAAATTATTTAAAAAAAATTTTTAAATTAAAAAAAAATGTCGATTTACAATTTTTTTACAAAATAAATGTTTACACATTGCCAAACTTTCAAAAATTAAAAAAAAAATGGTTATAAACAATAATATCTTAAATTATGTAATGTTGCTAGGGTTGTGACGAGCGTTACCATATGGTAACGGGCAAAGGTGGGCAAACAGCAAGCAATCCAAAAAAAAAAGTTTGGAATTCGTTTCTTAGGTCATTTCTAGGTAATACTGAAAAAAACTTGAAAAAATTCCTATTATTTCGCTCTCGTCATTAATGGGTTAAGCTATTACGAGATTTGGGATTTTTGCTCAAAGTTTCTGTTTATATAAACGTTTAGTGTTATGATTATCCTTTAAAATGAGTTATAGGTTGTAAATTTGCGATGTCAATTTGCAATAGAGCAATTCTGTGGACGCCATCTTGTTAGGCATCCATAATCCTTTAAGAAGCAATAGGTCTGATCTTTGGAATATGTAAAATTATATGGACTATGACCAATCCTTTTAATTGTATACCCAATATGCAAAATGCTCTTATTTAGACTCAAATTTGAAAAACTAGACGAGATAGAGCAATTCTGTGGACACCATCTTGTATAGCATCAAACAATCTTTAAGGATCAATAGGTTTGGTTTTTGGAGTACCAAGATCTACTTGGAGAATAAATATATTCCAGAAAGTGTAATGCCACTAAACTAAACCGATCATATATTCAAAAGAAAAAATCGTAAAAATATGAGTAATAGCTTGTTTTGAAGGTAAATGAAGTAGCACCAAGCGATGACATAAACCGATTTGCTAAGAAAAGATTAGCCTATTTTTGATCAATTTTGGAAATTTGCCAATTTGGCCATTTTTTTACTCTCACCCTACGGGAAATTTAAAATTTTACATTTCGGAATTTTTACATAAAAATTTATTTTTTTTTTCTTTTTGCAGTTTTAAATTTTTACAATTTCATATTTTTGTAATCCTGCGACAAATTGCCAGAGCCCCTTGGTTTATAAGAAATGCAATTTTTACATCTCATAGCATAGTTTATGCTGAATTTTTATTTTTTTTTTAGAATTAAGTAGAATTATTGAATAATCATTGTTAGACCTAAGTTAATATTGGGTGATTCAAATGAATAAATGTACATTAAAAAAAAAAAAGAAAAAAAAATATATTTTTGTACAAATTTTTATTTTCAGATAGTACATTCGAAATAGGACTGTCGTAAGGGAACTTATTAAAGTGCAATTGCCACCATTTACACACTTGGGGACTGTCGCAGAACTTTCCTGAGAGACTGCACTGGGGATCAATTGCCATAATTTCACCTTATTTGAATGCATTAATTATTTGTGTTTTGGTTGCAATCGCAATCTTGACGAAACTTGTCGCTTTTTTTTTATTTGTTTACAATTTGCAACCAAAACACGACTATTTCGAATGTACTATCTGAAAATAAAAATTTGTACAAAAATATGAAATTGTAAAAATTTAAAACTGTAAAAAAACTAGAGAGTGGACTATCTTCGGCTATACCGAAGCTGAAATACCCCCACACAGTAGGAAGAAGTATCTCGAACATAAAATGTTTTTTCAAGACCCTATTTTGAGCCAATTGTAGGTGGTTTTGGAGCCCGGACCATGTCCAAAATCCATTTCTAAAAAGTTCCAATCAAATCCACAAAAAAAAAAAAAATTGGTCTCAAGACCCCATTTAGACCCTTATATATGTGGCTTCGGAACCTCGGACCATGTCCAAACATTTCCAATCGAGTACAACCATAAAAAAGACTTGAAAAATGTTTACCTTTTTTTTCGGTGTATGGGAGCCACGCCCAGTTTTTATCCGATTTGGCTGATTCTCGAACTTGATCTCAGTATTCAAGAGAAAAACATGTACCCAAAGTTTCAAGTCGATATCTCCAAAACTGCGACCGCTATCGTGCGGACGGACAGACGGACAGACAGACGGACATCGCTAAATTGACTCCGGCGGTGATGCTGATCAAGAATATATATACTTTTCCATACCAGACACGCCTCCTTATGGGCGTTACAAAAGTTGTGACAAAGTGAGTATACCCTGCCACAGTGAGTGTGGGGGTATAAAAATTAAATTTTTAGTAAAAATTACGAAATAAAAAATTTTAAATCTGTAATAAAAAGGAAAAAACCAGTAAAAATTTAAAAAAAGTAATAAAAGAAAATCTGAAAAATAAAAATATGGAAAAATGTAAAATTGTAAAAAAGCAAATATAAAAACCATTCTCAACAAAATATATTTATATACCCTTCGCTCTTTGACCACACTGATTTTAATACTCGAATGACAAAACAGAATTCATTGCTTTTCAATGTATGTACTTCATACATGAATTTAAGCAAATATTCAGTTTTTATATTTTTGTATCACAACTTTTTACAATATTTAATGACCGAATTCTAAGAGCGATCAGCAGCTACTAAATGAAAATCACGAGCGGCCACCAAATAAATGGAGTGATATAATTGGAATTCGTTTTTAAAACCGAAAAAAATCGACAGTTGAGGTCGGGTCGAACTGCCACCGTTTGCAGACTATTGTGCATGACTCCGTACAAGTCCTCTTTTCACCGGTCCCAGAACTGGTCTTTTTTGGGGCAATTGACTCCAAATTTCCTGTAGGGCAGTGTCGGGCAAACCAATACATAAAAATGTATACTTGTGTGTGTGCATGAGAGAACGGGCATAACTTCCAATTCCTTCAAGCTACAATGATGAGTTCTTAGTGACAAAATGAAATTTTGTACCCTTTGGAAAGGGGGGTGTTTGGCTTACTCGTAAAGTGGCCAAACGATATAAAAAAAGAGAAAAGGGGTGGAATTCGAGAATTAGCAAAATATAATTAAAGGCGTGTAGTTTTATGTTGTAAGTAGGCTTTATTAAGAAAGGAGCAAAAAGGTTTCTTACTTGCGACGGATGTCGTAGGATACCAAAAAGTAAGCTTTATATAAATAAAAAGCACTGCAGCACGGGATGTTGCAGGAGCGTAAAAATATACGTTGGTGACTCGTTCGATGATGGTACAAGAAGAAAGGAAGTTAAAGTTACGGAAATGACAGAAGGCCGTCATATTGAATTAAACCAGTTTTGGGACACAGCTTAACAGAATGTTAAGCGGTGTTCCAGTAGGTTTAATGGTATAAAGTTGGTTGCCGTACAATTCCGTATACAAGGTGGCAAACAGGGTGTTTTGACGTAAACATTCCGCCCACCTTGCAGTAACTAACGCTGCAAAAAAATTGTAGATTAGTACATGTAGTTTGTATGGTATAAAAGCATAGTGACATCGAGCATATACAAAAAAAAATTTTTAAAAGTTTATTTATTTAGAAAAAGTAATTTATTCGTAGAATTATCGCTAAAAAGGTAGCGAGGGCCAAATAGGGGCCGCAACGGATGTTTCACACGACGTGGGTCATAAGGGACCCCGGATCTCTCATGCGAGATCTGAGCCAGAAAGGACCCTGCCGAAGGCTGTGCTTGGGTAAAAAGAAACCTCAGGATTTCAAAACAAATCCAACCAGCACAGTCTTCGAATACACGTCGAAACCGAACACGAGCGCGGCGATATATTAAGCGTAGCATTAATACCAGATTATGTATTTTTAATTCCAAATGTGTATTGAAGTTATGTTGGAGAAAAAGTCTAGGTGCTAAATTGCGTAAAGAGTTATGTCGAATATCTAATTGAAATTTCGATTTAATGATAAGAGCTATGACGTAAAATTTGAATTGGTCACGTTGGGTAGAATTGTCGAAACGGTGGTCAAAAAACTTAGTCGCAGCAGTCATAAACTTTTTCTTATGTAATTTACGGGAAATTTGACTAAAAATATCACATTGAATTTTATCTAATAAAAGGTTTCGATGAAAAGCGACTCCGATAGGGATATACATCGGCGAGCTTAGCCAGTAAGTGGCATATGCCAATGCATGGTATGGCCTTTGATGATCACGAAGTGATGCAATTGTAAATTTTGGAAAATTGGTTGGTAGTACGAGGGTCGCTGCCTCGCTTTTTCTCTGCGAATCGATAGGAGAATCGAGAGTAATGCAATACTGCTTGCTAGGAGTAGCAGCACCAGATTGAATACTCTCTATAATTCTTGATTCAGTCGGTATCGAAGGAAGTTTCAAAAACTTCCTCGTGCGATCAGAAATAAACGTAGTTTCACATCGTTCACATCGGCTGTACCGAAGAGTACATAGGTAGCGCGAAAAATGAAGCATTTCTGAATACCAAGAATTGGCTCAGCTTGGAGAGAAGTATTGATTGTTGAAAGGTATGACAGTTTTCAGTAGGGCGGGACCCTGAAGTAAAACTTCCATTGTAGAATGGCAAAGTTGATTGGAAATCATAAATTTCAATAGGGCGTAACCCTGAAGGAAAAGTTCCATTGACTAAAGATTGTGCACATGGAGAAAGAATATGTTCAAGAGGGCGGGGCCCTAAAGGAAAAGTTTCATTGGTTGAAGGCTGATATTGTGAAACATTATTTTCTATAGGACGGGGCCCTAAAGGAAAATGTTCACTGGGTGATGGCTGCGGAGCAAGCACATCTCTATGCAGAAGCGTATGATGGCGCTTTTGACAGCTGGAGCCAACAGAAGTGCTCTTACAACCTTGAACCTCATGATTTTTGCTTAAACAATTGATGCAATATTTAAGGCGATTTTTATTTAAACGCTGACAGGTGCTCAACGAATGTTGTCGTCGGGGACAAATCCCACAAAGGTTAGAAGACGCATTGATGTTATATGTGCTAATTGGTTTCAAATCATTGGTAGAAAACTGAAAAGTCGGAGGTGAAGCTGTACTGCCAATATCGTGCAGTAGTTCATTAATTTTAGCCAAAGTCTTCACAAAGCTATAATAAGAACGCTTGTATTTTGACTTGACGAAAGCGTTGACATCCGGGCTTTCACCTGCATCAGCATCAGATGCAAGGTACGTTAAACACGGCTGATATGAAGCCTTAGCTGCAGCCCAAAGTGATTTTATTTTTTCACTTTGAGTGCTCAAATTGACTTGGGTGTGTGTTGCTGGCGGTAAGTCCGCAAAAGCTGCTTCAAATTCGACCAATTGTTCAGCAGCAAGAAGAAAAATTTCTAAAGCTGTCATAGTTTTAAAGAAAAACTAAAAAACTTTAAATAAAAAAGCAATTTGCTCGAAATCAGAGGTGAAGGCATCGAAAATGAATACCCGAAATAATTGGGGGTGACACTTGAGGTTGTGGAGAACTTAGATCAAAAGATCACTTGAATAAAAAATGTTTATTAAATAAAAATGTTAAATGCAAAAGTACCCTCGGTATAGGTACTTGAGATTGTGCCCTGATGTGAAAATTAAGAGTTCAAATTTGCGTTGAGCACCAATGTGTAAAAAACCACAAAAATAAAATAAATAAAACTGTACATAATTTTTATTTAATTGGCACTTTGTTTCGAAGTTCAAATTTGAAAAAGATATTGAAATCCAATTTCAATTTAATATTTACCCAAGGTGGGTTTGGTAAAATAGTGGCGTGTGCATTAGAAATGTTGAAACAATTATTAAAAAAAAAGTATAAAAGCTTCGAAAATTTTCACAAAAGCGATGCAAAAAATTCCACACTAAAATAAGGTATATGAAATAATACGATCACTTAACCGGCAGAAGGAAAATAAACAAAAAATTATTGGCCAAACTATATTGGCAAAGCAATTCAAAGGAAATACAATTGAGCAAGAAAAGGCACAATTTTGAATATAAAAAAACGAGTATACACAGAATTTAGCTTGTATGTATAAGCTGATCACAAAACGTTAAGTGAAATATTAAAGAAATAGCAATTTCAATTTAAAAGTATAAAAAATTATTTAAGTTTAAAGATTATTAAAATTCAGAGACAATTGCATTCTCAAGAAAGACACTCACTTGTTGTTGTTGTTGGAGTGCACTTGTTTGTTTGTTTTGTGTTTGGGTATTCTATTTTGTTTTCACTTTCGTTTGATCTGTGCTTGGGAATATTTGTATCACTTAACGTGCTGACTATTGTGTATTTTAGTTTTACTTATAATTTATGTTGTTAAAGTTAATTTCATTTAAAAAATAAAACTAAAAACCAAAAAACCAAAAAACCAAAAAAAGAAGGGATAATCACAACTGTCAGAGTATGTAATGGAAGGGCTGAGAGCCAAAAGCTTTTGGTTGTGGATCGTATTACAAACGAGAAGAGGCAATAAGGGTTGCCAAATAACTTTAGAAAACAAAAGTTATTTTTTAATGGAAAATTAAAGAATTTTAATAGATTTAAAAACGATTTAAATCTATGCTATGTTTGCTAATTACGGTTTTAACGAATTAAGGACGATGCACAATCGGAGTATTGTGTCGTTTTTGTATTTTATTCTGCTTTTGTTCACTTTGTGGTAATTTTATTTCTCATTGGTGCTTTGGGCCTTTCTTTTGTGGCTTTCCGCACGTTCCACGAAAGTGAACAAATTAACGCAGAGAAAGATTATTGTGTTTTTATTGTTTTTGTATTTCTCGACTAAGTGTCGGAAGAATTGCTCATTTTTTTTGCACATACAAAAAAAACTATGCTTTTACACAAACTACACGTACCTTGAATTTTTGTTGTAATGTTGAATGTTGTGTTTTGCCGTCGGCTTTTCCACCGTTCCTTCAGAGAAGATGCGCTCGTAAAACGCTAAAAACGCTGGAAAAGTTGAAACCTCGACGGAGCTTGGAGCGTCGAAGATGCTGCCAAAATATGCAGAAGTGCTGGTGTAATTTTGCGACGGATGTCGTTCTCAAAATCCGAATCCGGTTCGAATGGGTCAAATGTTTGGCTCACTCGTAAAGTGGCCAAACGATATAAAAAAAGAGAAAAGGGGTGGAATTCGAGAATTAGCAAAATATAATTAAAGGCGTTTAGTTTTATGTTTGTAAGTAGGCTTTATTAAGAAAGTAGCAAAAAGGTTGCTTACTTGCGACGGATGTCGTAGGATACCAAAAAGTAAGCTTTATATAAATAAAAAGCACTGCAGCACGGGATGTTGCAGGAGCGTAAAAATATACGTTGGTGACTCGTTCGATGCTGGTACAAGAAGAAAGGAAGTTAAAGTTACGGAAATGACAGAAGGCCTTCATATTGAATTAAACCAGTTTTGGGACACAGCTTAACAGAATGTTAAGCGGTGTTGCAGTAGGTTTAATGGTACAAAGTTGGTTGCCGTACAATTCCGTATACAGGGTGGCAAACAGGGGGGCGAGATGGAGCCAATTTAAAGTTCTAACTTTCGTATTTTGTAAGCTACAAGGCTGAAATTTTTTACTTAGGTTCGCATTTGGGAAAAAGAGTAAAAAAGGGGGAAAAAAGGGGGGCGAAAAAAAAGAGGAAAAAAAAAGAAGAAAAAACAAGTTTTTTAAAATATAACCCTTTAACCGACTAAAAAGCAAAATAAATTTCCTTAAATTAATTTCAGCAATTTCGATTTAAAATTAAGGGTTTTTGGCGACTTCAAAATCTGCAATGATTTTCGGAGGAAAGTACCCAAAAACCCTTAATTTTAAATCGAAATTGCTGAAATTAATTTCTTTTCTGGTTTTACTACGCGCATAGAAACCCTGTTGGACCTGTTTTAATCGATCCCGCAGAAATAATCAAATTACTTTGTGAAATAGTAACAACAACCCTTCCAAAAATCACGCGAAAAAGACGTTAAACAATACAAGGAAAAAAAGTGCAAGTGGCGAAGCCACTGCAAATACGAAAAAACTAAACAAATAAAAACTAGAGAATGGACTACACTCAAAGAATTATTATGTTTGGAGAACGTTTGTGTCAAATATACTACTTTTAAATTCAAGCGTAAACGAAACAACAAACATAGAACATTTGCTTCAATTTAAGTCGTTTTGGCGCAAATAATTTAATTAATTTGCAGCAATTTAAGAACGTTTCCAATAAAAGTTTGTCTGATCGCTTCCGATAGTTGCTTAAATAATGCTAATAAACCCAAAACTTAAGTTTGAAATTTCAAGCCGATCCAAAAACGGCAACCCCGCACGCAAAGGCCCTAAAGTAGCCCAAAACAGGCTAACACTTGTATTGGGAGAAAAAAAGCTCAAATTTTAAGTTCGTTTTAAAGAAAAATACGAGAAAAAAACCATAATTAACCATTTTTGGCGGAAACCCCCCCCTGCAATAAATATTTCCTTAAAATTCTGTTTAATTAAAAGCCTCAATTTTGCACATTATAACATTTTGTGATCATCTGTAGCACTGTTCCGCCAGATGTCACTGACTGCCATCGCTTCCACCCGGTGGAATAAAAAACAGCTGATGGGCATTGCGATGGTCGACAGTTATGTCACCAGATGAGAAAAAAAACGTTAAAATGTTACAAAAAATCTCAAAATCGATGTATTAAACAGCATTGTTAATAACAATTTATCAAAGCAACCCATCATTTTGGGTTTTTTCTTGTATTTTTATTATTCTAAAAAGTTTTTTTTCTAGGAAACAGTGAAAACACTTTATTCTAATTTTTTTGCGGCCCCCACCCAAACCATTTTTTTTTCATTTCTCGACCAGTTTTAGTATTTGTTCTCTGTCAGAGATGACAACCGATACGTCATAACGTTTCATTTCCTTTCCAACACTGACCATAACCTTTTCACAGGTCTATGTCGTTTCGTTGTGAATGGCATATTTATGAAGAAGAAGAAGAGAAAGATCGCTGCACTATGGACATCCGGTTGAAATATAAACAATAGGTTGTCCTTTCAATACCTTGCGATTTACCATCAAATTTAATAGCCAATACGAAACGTTTAAGGTCGGAAGCTGTTCCTAAAATACATGAACTAATTGAATAGGAACCTAATGGTACATGTTTAATTGTATTTATTTAAAAGTAGTTGTATATGTAGCTATGTATATTATTATTAGAAATAATTGATGTTAGAACCATATCCAAAGAATATTTGATTAGAGATAAATGTAGTGCAATTAACATAAATAAAATTCATTTTAAATATATTAGGTAATTTGTGCGTTTTAATTATTTATTTTAATTTTGAAAAAAGAAATGGTTGCTTCTTAAAGGTTTTTTTCGTTTGCCGTTCGTTTATAACAAATACGGTTATAAATTTGCGCTGAACGTTTTTCGCTTGTCGCTCGTTTATAACAAATACGGCTATAAATTTGAGCTGAACGTTTTTCGTTTGTCGCTCGTTTATAACAAATACGGTTTTTCGTTTTTCGGAAATAAGCCACAAACGAAACCACAAACGAAATGTGTTTGTCTAATTTTTCGTTTCTTATGAACGAAAAAATTCTTTGAGTGTATATTCGGCTATGCCGAAACTGAAATACCCCCACACAGTAGGAAGAAGTACCTCGAACATAAAATGATGTGGTCTCACGACCCCATTTTGATTTACCTATACAAATTTTTGGAGCCCGGACCATGTCCAAAATCCGTTTCTAAAAATTTCCATTAAAATCGACCAAAAAAAAATTGGTCTCAAGACCCCATTTTGACCCTTATATATGTGGTTTCGGAACCTCGGACCATGTTAAAAATACGTTTCTAAACATTTCCAATCGAATGCAGCAATAAAAAAGACTTGAAAAATATTGAACTTTTTTTTCGGTGTACGGGAGCCACGCCCAGATTCTCGAACTTGATCTCAGTATTCACGAGAAAAAAATGTACCCAAAGTTTCAAGTCGATATCCCCAAAACTGCGACCGCTATCGTGCGGACGGACGGACAGACGGACGGACGGACGGATAGACGGACGGACGGACGGACGGACGGACAGACAGACGGACATGGCTAAATTGACTCCCCCGGTGATGCTGATCAAGAATATATATACTTTTCCATATCGGACACCACCCCTTATTATTATTCTAAAAAGGCGTTACAAACGTTGTGTAAAAGTTAGTATACCCTGCCACAGTGTGGGGGTATAAAGATTTGTGTGAAAAATTATGTCAATGAATCATTTTCCCCAAAAAAACAGGATTCTCTCTCAGAGAATACATCATTCTAGTGCTAGTGAAAACACAGCGAATTCACAAATAAAAGCTTTTGCCATGCAACCAACAGGTGCGAGCAGTGCGAATGCATCGCAACATGTAATTGTTACCCTCCCCGCCAATAGTGCATCTGCAGAAACAACAATAGTAAAGAGTCGATCGTCAGAGGCACTCTTTGCTAACTCCCCGCTTCGCCATCGGGCGCTCTCTCATGGAGCAAACAATGTAACAGCCCTATGCCCTACACCCAGCAGGCAGCGAATATGTCGGCATTTTTAGCATCACAAACAAATTTGGCAAGTACAATTACTACTAATACTCTTAGGGCAGTCCCAATTAAGAAATTTAATGAGAATAAAGACCCTTCTAATAAGTTCTCTTAGAACAAAAACCCTTTGAATAAGCCTCAGTCAGCAAATACGAGTGATGCAATTGACGCAAACCCTATAAAAAAAAACACTCCACGTGTGGCAGTGCAGACAGGCATGCACCGCTACACCCAGAGAAAAAATCGTGTTAAATTATCCAGCCCATAAATCTTGGCCAAAATAGATATTCACTATTATATGAAGAGGAAAATTCAGACCCGAAACCCAAGACGTCAAAGCCGCCACCAATTTATCTCATGGAAAAAAACTCGAATTCCCTTGTTACTCTGATAACACAAATTAACCAATTTTTAACCAATTTTGTGGTTAATATTTTTCAAACCGATCTTTCAGGTTGTTTTAACAAGATGCTATTGTTAAAAATGACACTCTCATATATGTGTACGTGTACATGTGAAGAGGTTTGTCATTAAACTGGGAAAACTGGTAAATATGCGTTCATTCAAGTCATTGCCGGTAGCTCAGGGGTTAGGCAGTCGGCCTCATAAACGGAAGTACGGGGATCAAATCCCCGTCCCGGAAAAAGTTTTGTTTATTTAATTTTTTTTTATAAAATTGTAAACCACAGTTCCTCCAAGTAACTTATTTACCATTCTTTAACTTATTTTCAAATTAACATTACCATTTCAAATAGATACCTTTTCACACTGAACTGGATTTGAACGCCGGACCTTCGCATCTTGAGTTCATCACTTTACCCTCTGTACTACTGCGCTTCATAAATTCATGTCGTCCAAAGACCAATCTGAATTTGAAATCTAAAAATTTCTATTTAAAAAAACTTTTTTCAACTCAGACGAGATTCGAACACGGGACCTAATGTTTATAAGTTCCGCATCTACAAGCTGTGCCACTGCGCTTCTTTATTTCAGGTCGACAAAAACAAATTTGTTTTGAAATTCAAAAATTTCTTCTGTTTATTTTCAAATTTTCCATTTGACAGAATGGTCGAATATATTTTTATTTTCGAAAAAAAAATTTCTCATTTGTGTAAATGTGTGCGTTTTGCTTCGATTTTTGTCAATGTAGTTGTAGTTTTTTGGAATTGTTTTTGTTTTGCGTACAAATGTTTTTCATGTTAATATAACATGAATCGTGTTAATTAAAATACATGAAGATTTCTCTGGGTGTATCTGCAAAAGCCAGACCGTTCATTTCTAAGGTTTTAAAGACAAAGCCGAATATCCAGCCCATAAATCTTGGCCAAAATAGATATTCACTATTATATGAAGAGGAAAATTCAGACCCGAAACCCAAGACGTCAAAGCCGCCACCAATTTATCTCATGGAAAAAAACTCGAATTCCCTTGTTACTCTGATGACACAAATTGCAGGTTCCAACAGTTTTCATGTGATGTCTATTCTCAAAGGCGCCATCCATGAAAATAAAATACAAATCTATAATGAGGCAGATTTTCGCAAGTAGTGGATCATTTCGATAAGTGTAAGAGAGCTATTACACATACCAGCTCAAAAGTAGCAAAGGTCTATCGGTTGTTCTATGTGTTCTATGTTTGTCGAATGTGTCGATGTGAAAGCGGCATTAATTGCATTAAAATTCTAAGTTAGATCTGTATCTAAAATTCTAAATAAGGAAAAATTACCAAAACCTCTTTTCCGCATCGAATTGGAATTCGATCCTAAGACCCTGCAAAAAGTGAATCCCACCCTATATACACCGAGAGAATAAAAAACAGTAAAATCAACGAAAAAGTAGGTCAATTTAACCATCCGATAGTCTAAATTGGTAAATTGACAGTTGCTGCGCTGTTGATAACCGTAGCCTAGTGGGAAGATGTCCGACTGCCACCCGGGAGGCCTGGGTTCAAATCCCGGTACAACCGTCGCTAATTTTTTTAAAATAACTTTTTTTTGGACATTTTCTGGGTGGATTACTGAATTTTAAATATAGATTTGGAAGCTTACTACTCGCCCTGATGTCTATGTTAAAAGGAGTCCTGGTGAACTGTATGAAATTTCAAATATAGGGGTAGGAGGCTCACGGAAGGATTCTACCTTTTAGAAATGTAGCCCAATTGCTGCGCCAACATATATGAAAAGTAGTTCTGGTGCTCAAATCCGGGACAGATTTTAGTAAAATTTTACATTTAAAGCTAAAGGCTTCACAGGTGGTATTTACCATCAACTAGAGCATCCTTTGCCCATCACCTGACGGATTTGGGGTGTCCTTAAAAAAAAGCTACTTAGATGGATTTATTCTTTGAAGAATTCTCTATACTCTCTCTACATTATTTTATGCTTTACTCCAAATTTTAAAAAATGATTTTAAACTAGAGAGTGGACTATATTCGGCTATACCGAAGTTGAAATACCCCCACACAGTAGGAAGAAGTACCTCGAACATATAAAAATGTGGTCTCAAGACCCTATTTTGAGCCAATTATAGGTGATTTTGGAGCCCGGACCATGTCCAAAATCCATTTCTAAAAATTTCCAAATAAATCCACAAAAAAAAAAAAATTGGTCTCAAGACCCCATTTAGACCCTTATATATGTGGCTTCGGAACCTCGGACCATGTCAAAAATACGTTTCTAAACATTTCCAATCGAATACAACAATAAAAAATGTTCACCTTTTTTTTCGGTGTATGGGAGCCACGCCCAGTTTTTGTCCGATTTGGCTGATTCTCGAACTTGATCTCAGTATTCACGAGAAAAACATGTACCCAAAGTTTCAAGTCGATATCTCCAAAACTGCGACCGCTATCGTGCGGACGGACAGACGGACAGACGGACAGACGGACAGACGGACAGACGGACAGACAGACGGACATCGCTAAATCGACTCAGGAGGTGATACTGATCAAGAATATATATACTTTTCCATACCGGACACGCCTCCTTATGGGCGTTACAAACGTTGTGACAAAGTGAGTATACCCTGCCACAGTGAGTGTGGGGGTATAAAAAATCTCCTGTGAGTTTTGACCTAGGACTCCCAATTTTGTTTGTGAATTCTTTTGGTTACTTTTATTATTTGTTTAAATAAAATTTTAGTTCCTTAAAAAACTAAATGTGTATTTATACACTCGAATTTGAATGAAAATATACGAAAAAACAAGTTTTTAATGTTTTTTTTGTAAGTATCGGCTTCGGCTTCGGTATAGACCTTTGGCGTCGGCCGAAGTAATAGGCTGCCAATTGACCTTCGGCATCGGCTTCGGCCTGAAAATGCTTATAGGTCGGGCTCTACCATTTATGCGCACATGGCAATAAATTAATAACTTAAATGTGCTACACACAAGATCGGTTCTCTACCAGAGTTTCCATTTGAAAGGACTTTCACTGTTATTCGGGGAATATCCTATCAAAAGAAGAAATGGGCAAGGAATTCATGAAAATTTGAGAAAACTTCATTAAATACGAACAATGAACAATCAAAACCAATGAAAGTTTAGTTGTAGTTGAACAAAAAGGAGACAAACTTGCGATAAACCTGGCAACACTGTGTGAACTAAAAGAACAGTAACCTTTTAACAGCCACTGATATACGATTTTATGTTCTTCTATCTGTTAAACTCACTGTTACACACTCTGCGGTTCATAACATCATTTTGATGGTTGTCAAATCTGATGGCATTTGGACTAGTCAGTTGAAAGGCCATGTTAGTACCCAGGGACTCCTCGGTTCAAATCTCGTTGGCTGCAACATTTTTTATTTATTCAATAGAAAAATAGATTGACAGTTTTTTCCACTGCTGTCTTTTTTCTCGGTGTACAATCTGCGATATTTACTACACCGTAGAGTCAGTGTTGAGGAGCCGCATAAACTTCGAGGCCCAATACAATGCCAAAACTGCCAAGAATTTGGTCATTCGAAAAAATACTGTACACTTCCCAGTGTTTGTGTTATTTATGGTGACCTTCACCAGACCCAAGTGTGTCCCAAATCGAGAGAAGACGTTAATGTTAGACATTGTAGTAACTGTGATGGAAATCACTATGCCAACTACAGAGGATGTTCTGTCTACGAAACCCTTAAAAATGCCGCACCACAACAGCAACAATTTTTATACGCAAATGTACTCAAAGGCAATACCCAAGACCCTCCAGGTATTCAGCCCGCCCAACAGAACATTGGCCTTGAACAAACACTACAGATGTGTATGCAAAACATGTCGCAGTTTATGAACGGCATGTAAACTATGATGCAGGAGATGATACACAATTAAAACCTGCTAATTAATCCTGCTAAATATCCTTCTGGAACGCGAACGGCTTATGTCAACATAAATTGGAACTTATTCAATTTCTCAATTCATACTGTATAGATGTAATGCTAAAGACCCATTTCACCCAAAAACACTTTTTTAATATACCCGGATACAAGCGCTATGACACCAAACTAAAATTTTATTTAAACAAATAATAAAAGTAACCAAAAGAATTCACAAACAAAATTGGGAGTCCTAGGTCAAAACTAACAGAAGATTTTTTTAAAATCATTTTTTAAAATTTGGAGTAAAGCATAAAATAATGTAGAGAGAGTATAGAGAATTCTTCAAAGAATAAATCCATCTAAGTAGCTGTTCTCCCCAAATCCGTCAGGTGATGGGCAAAGGATGTTCTAGTTGATGGTAAATACCACCTGTGAAGCTTTGAACTTTAAAAGTAAAATTTTACCAAAATCGGTCCCGGATTTGAGCACCAGAACTAGAACCATATATGTTGGCGCAGCAATTTGGGCTGCATTTCTAAAAGGTAGAATCCTTCCGTGAGCCTATACCCCTATATTTGAAATTTCATACAGTTTACCAGGACTCCTTTTAATATAGACATCAGGGCGAATATTAAGCTTCCAAATCTAGATTTAAAATTCAGTAATCCACCCAGAAAATGTCCAAGGATGTACTTTGTGGCAGCTGTAACCCCGTGCCACGCAATTTGAGGCGAGATTCACTCAATATTCGATGATTACTAAGTTAAATTTTAATCATATTTTTTGTTTTGTGGGCCTCTTATGTCCCATTGGAAATTCCAATGGTTTTCGGTGTCGCAAAAAAAAAGAAAAAAAAATTTGAAAAACTTCAGCCAAAACTTTAGCCATTTTTTGGAAAAACCGAAGCCGAAGCCGAATGTGCATTTTCGGCCGATAATGGCCGAAGCCGATACCGAAGCCGATTAATCGGTCTGGCTCTACTATTATCAAAGTAAAATATTCACGTTACCCTACATGTGTCACTGAAAACTGAGGAGCAACTGAATGTGGCAGTGCGTAACTTTACCCTTCTGCTTACAAACGCCGCACTGGCAGCGACCCCAAAAATCAATAACACTACCCAAAAAAAGGAATTTGTGCCACAAGTATTCCTCGACATCATCCAAGCCTTTGATAAGGTATGGCATAGAGGATTGATATCCAAACTACAGAAACCATTACCCGCAAGCATGTACATTTTGCTTGACAACTACTTGACCCACACAAAATTTGTAGTTAAATATAAAAGTTTCGTTTCTCGTAGATTTGATATTCTTGCCGGTGTACCCCAAGGCAGAGTCCTCGGGCCCCTACTGTATATACAACTGATATGCCCATTTATGATCAGACCCTCATCTCAACATTTGCCGACGACACTGCAATATTGTGCTCACACTCAGACCCCAAAATGGCGTCACAACACGTGCAACAGCATTTAAACACATTGTAAAATTGGTTATCACAGTGGAGAATTAAAGTCAATGAGTCTAAAAGCGGTCATATAACCTTCACCCTAAGGAAAGACACTTGCCCCACGCTTAAAATAAATGATAGTGTTATACCACAATGCACCGAAACTAAATTTTTTTAGGGAACAGCATCACCGTCAAATGTTGAGAAACTGCAACGAATGCAGTCGAAAATTCTGCGACAAATCGTGGGAGCACCATGGTACCTTGATGCCGCCATAACCATCGAGTACTGCATAACGTTGTACAAATCGATGGATTAGGGCAAAAAGCATTTGTTCAATTTGTAAAACGTTAATTAAATTGTTAAATTACATCGTTAAAAATTATTGTTAGTTCTAAGTATTTAGAAAGATCAAACAAATCAAATGTAAAGTTAAAAAAAAAGGATGTTGGAACGAAATGATGTTGGCCACTATTGTGGATTTCTCACTCCAGCAACTGATAATATACACAAAACAATGATAAATGTAACTTACGTAATGTTTAGTACCTACAACTTGCAATAAAACTGAAACAATCGTGAATAAAAAAGAGTAAAAAAGCAGTTTTTTAAAATATAACCTTTTAACCGACTCAAAAGCAGAAAATATATTCCCTTTAAATTAATTTCCTTAAATTCGATTTAAAAGTAAGGGTTTTCGGCTGGTTTGTTTCTAATGTCAGATTGGCCAAAAAACCCTTAATTTTAAATCGAAATTGGTGAAATTAATTTAAAGAGAATTTATTTTCTGCTTTTGAGTCGGTTAAAGGGTTATATTTTAAAAAACTATTTTTTTACTCTTTTTTTATTTTTCCCTTTTTTAAAAAATTGTTTACCCTTTTTTTAAAAAAAAAATAAGTTCTCCCTTTTTTTCCCCTTTTTTTATTTTTTTCTCGAATGCGAACCTAAGTACAAAATTATAGTCCTGTAGCTTACGAAATACGTACAAAATAAGTCCATCCCGAACTTTAAAAAGGCTCCATACCCCTCCCCTTTATCCCCACACCACTATCAAAGGATGTATTTTGTCAATAAGAACCCACCTACCAAATTTCATCATTGTAGCTCGAAGGAATCGGAAGTTATGCCATGTTTAAGAACAAGGGCTTTGAGTCCTCCCACGGTCCCCTACGCCTCTGATGGACCCCAAAATGCATTGTCACCGGAGTTCTAGCAGTGTTCCAAATTTCAGCTGTTTAGCTCATGTGTATGAAAAAGCCCGCCGCAGATTTGAGGATATATATAGCGACATTTATATATATATATAGTCAAGCCAAAGCAAGTTAATATAAGGGTTATAAAAAGATAATGTTGTTCTAACGATAACAGCAGAATTTATTTTGAAAATTTTGAAAAATTCTCAACGTTTCTTATTACTGATAATCTAGTTGGAAAGCTTTGTATGAGAGATAAACAGTCAATACAATTACCTTTAATTCCATATTTGTAATTGGACAATCGTAACTAGAGATATTTCCAATAATGTGTTTGAAAATGCAAAATATGCACATAGTGCAATATCTCCAAAAATGTCCTACTTATAATTTCGATTCATTTTCTGATTCAGCGTGGGTTTTTTTGGGAAATGACTATCAAAAGTTAAAGATAACGAAATTTTTAATAATTTGTAAACTAGTGTTATTGATAGACTGACTCATCGCCGCCCAGCGCAAACCGCTGAACCTAGAGTTCTGCAATTTTTGATGTTATGTTCTGGGGGTTCACGGAAAGGTTTACGGGAGGGTACTTTCCCTACTTTAAGTATAAGTCCGAGCAACGCCGGGGTATTCAACTAGTATACAATAAAAATTCCTAAATGGCCAAATCAAAATTGGTTCAAGTTAAATTCACCACATTCATACACGCATTAAAAAATTTTGTATCAAAATTCAAGAAGTTAACCGCAACGTATAATTCGATACAAAAATTTGTTTAAAATGTCCAAATTTTGTTGAAACGAATTTTTCGTTCTACGAGCGCAGCCAAATGAGTAAGTTGGGTGGTGTCAACTATTCAATCGAATTTGTCATTGTGTCAAATAATCTTTGCTTCCTCGTCATCACTTTACAGTCGTCGCCTCTTCGTCTGTCCCTCACAATCGTAGTCTTCGCTTCTTCGTCATAACTTTTGCAATCGTCGCATCACCAATCGCAGTCTTCGATTTGCCTCTTCGGTTCACATACAAAACAACCTGCCAGATTGTAACGGTACCCCTATCACAAAATTTGGCCGCATTTTGAACGAATTTTCGTATCGAATTATTATATAATAAATGTGTTTCAGACTGGTCTAATTGAAATGTTAATTCAGACCAATTGTCTGAATTGTGGTCCAAATGTAATTTAAAAACTTGAGTCGAAAGTTAAAATGGTTCGGACGTTTCTAAGCTCCGTATCTATGATTCTAGCGAAAGAGACGCATACAAATTACACCAACAGTTTTCCGATAAGTGGACGTCAGATCTGTCGTCGCCTTATCGACTAAAATTAAAAATAAATAAACAAATTCAGAAAGTGAATATCGGCTATGGGAATTGATCGCTCTCCCATCCGCGAACGCAATCGCGCTCAGTGCACCGAAACTTTGCTCGCTGCATCTCGCTCTAGCAACACAAGTGCATCAAGTGCAAGCAGCACAAATGTATTAAGAAACAATATGAACGCGAATATTTTAAACCCGACTGAGTTCCCGCCAACAATCATGCTCGATTCAACGAATCCAACAATAACCCATGATGAGACGCTCAGATGGAGTGCAGAATGTTCCTCTCCGAGTACAACATCTTTGTCAACATCGTTACCGTCCGCAATAATGTCTACATCCTCGCTTGTCACATAACATTATCCACCGCAACAAATGTTCTGGCAACATATTCTGCAACATGTTCTACAACACCCGCAGCAGCAATAGCAACAAACTCGCTTCAATCAGGTAAAGATAGATACATTAAGGTAGACAAGCGGAGACGTAGTCCGAAAGATGTTCTATCGAATAGCTCTACTAAAATGTCAAAAACTACTGATGGAGTTATTGATACCAACAATAGATTTTCAATACTGGGCACAGTTGTGGAACCTGAGGTCCAAATTCCAAAATTCAAACCGCCGCCAATTTAGAAATTCGAATGTGCTGGTTAAGAATCTAACCAGTTTGATTGGTGACAAAAATTTGTATGTAACATCAATAACGAAGGGTAACATACAAGAGACAAAAATACAAATCTACACAGAAATTAATCATAAAAATATAGTTGATTATTTTGGTACAAACCTTAAATCTTTCTACACACATCAGCTTAAAAGCTGTAAAGGATTGGCGGTAATCATTAAAGGTATAGATCCTGATGTTACGGTTGATGTAATCAAATATGCGCTCTTATTGGAAGGCTTTAACGTAAAAACGTTAAAGCCTTCCAAAAAAAAATCCCGGAACCTCTTTTCCGTGTAGAGCTTGAGCCTGACAAGAACAAACTTGCAAAGGGCATCCCATCTATCAACTTCGTTATTTGATCCACCGAAGAATTTCAGTTGAAGAGCCACATAAGCGCGATGGTCCACTACAATGTATTAACTGTTAAGAATATGGACACTCTAAGTCATACTGCACGCTACGAAGTATGTGTGTTGTATGAGGTGAGTTTCATCAAACGTCCAAATGTACTGCCAGCAAGGAAGATGCAGTCGCAAGGAAATGCAGCAATTGTGGTGCCAATCACACGGCCAATTTTAGAGGTTGCCCAGTATACTGCGAACTTAGAAAACAAATTAAAAGTAGAGAAAACCTAATTGTTCCTCTCTACAAACACATCCCAGCTCTACAAACACATCCCTTATACTCTAACTCCAGTAAAAACGTAAACGTAAAAACTTTTTCATATGCCAATGTACTTAAAAATAATATAATACCATAAATAGCCAGCAGCATACCAATAATAGCACATTAGTCATGACTCAATTTATGAGCTCAATACAGCAAATGATGCAAGACATGATGAAAAATCAAACCTTGCTTTTACAGGCTATTCCTTTCTCTGCAATGCTATTTGTTTTTTGTCTGACTCTCTAGTAAAATGAATTCTATTCCGTTTGGTGGCGTTGGTGAAAATCAAAAGGTTTTGATAGATGTTTTGTGTAGTCAATATGATGGGTTTTCTATTGTACATTTCAATGCTAGAAGTTTAAATACTTTTAATGTTGATTATGTTAAATATCTCTTTGAAAATTCCAAGGTGGATGCAATTTGTATCACTGAAAACTGGCTTAATAATGACATCGCGAACTCTTTTTTTGATATTGCCAATTACAAGCTATTCAGAAATGATAGACTTGGCAAAAAGGGTGGTGCAGTTGCAATATATTGCAAAAATTATCCAAACACCAGAGTTGTTTGAAAATCCTGTGAGTCTTAAATTGAGTACCTGAATGTTGAAGTATCCGACCATAACACGAAATTACTACACCGAGAAAAAAGATAGCAGTAGAAATGACAGTCGTTCACTGTTATTATGTTTTCAACAGAATAACTTTTGTTTTAAAGTAATTTTGTTTGATTTAACAGTTTTTGCTGTAGAATTAAACTTTTTTCCAACTTCTCGAACTGTTAAAAAAACTGTCAATTCAGAACACTATTGAAAAAATAAAAAAATTAGCAGTCAGCGAGATTTGAACCCAGGCATCCCGGGTAGTAACATGGCCTTTCAACCAACTAGTCTAAATGTCAACAGATTTAAAAACCATCAAAATGATGTTATGAACCGCAGAGTGTGTAACAGACAGTTTAACAGATAGGAGATAGGTTTTCTGTTCTTCTGATACAAACAGTGTTGCCAGGTTTTCGGTAAATTCGTCTCCATTTTGTTAAACTGCAACTAAACCATTTTCCCGGTTTTACTTATGTATGTATTTATTAAAGTTTTCCCACATTTTCATGAATTCCTTGCCCATTTCTCATTTTGATGGGATATTTCCCGGGAAACCAAGGAAAGTTCCTTCAGCTGGCAACTCTGGTTACTCTGATAGTAGAGAACAGAACCTGTTCAACAGATTTAAGTTATTAATTTATTGCCATGCCCGCATGAATGGCATCATTGGCGCGATGGATAAGATGTCGGACTATCAACCAGAAGCACGCAGGTTCAAGCCTTGACCAGGGCGATTTTGGAGTTGAGAAGAAACGTTCATAAAAGTGAAACTTATGGAACTGAATGAAAAATTTAAAGAAAAAAAATAAAAATTACAGTGAAAATTCTTCTTTTTTTTTAAATTAAAAAAAAAAGCGATGGCCGTACCGGGACTTGAACCCGGAGTTCCCGGGTGGCAGTCGGACATCTTTCCACTAGGCTACGGTTATCAACAGCGGATCAACTGTCAATTTAACAGGTTTGACTATCGGATGGTTTTTAACCGCGAAAACTGTTAAATTTACCTACTTTTTCGTTGATTATACAGTTTTTTTTCTCTCGGTGTAGTCCCCTGCGTTTACAATCCAAATAGAAGCTACAGTCTTGAACCGTTTGAACTTGTTACTGATTTTGATTCTTTTTCTGTCTGTGGTGATTTTAATGTGAATTTGCTTTCTATTGACACTGTCTCTGATAATTTTTGTGACCAAGTTAGCTCAGCTGGTATGACCATTATTAATTGTGTGTCACCCACTCGTTTTGCCCCAAATGTGTCACCTAGTCTCCTCGACGTATTTATTCTGTCTGACACTTTTTTGTTATTACTTTTTGACCAAATTTATTTTATATCCGACAATGACCTGCTTTTTTGCACATTAAATATTCGTTTTTGTCGCAATGTCATTTCTATGTCTGTATCGTATCGCGACTATAAATCTATTAACTGTGCCACTCTGTTTGATCACCTGTCTCAAATTTGTTGGAATGATTGCTGGTTTCTTGAATCTGTTGATGATAAGTTAAATGTTTTTGTCTCTCATGTATACAACGCCTTTAATTATTTTGTCCCTCTTTGTACTATAACTGTCAGTAATAAATCGTCTCCTTGGTATACCTCAAGTGTTAGATTGGCTATAAAAAGAAGGAACATACTGCACCTTAAATAAAAGAAGAAGCGCCAAACTGCTGAAAATTGGGAGCATTTCAAACACGCTCGTAATGAGGCTGTCTCAATAGTTAGACAGTCCAAGAAAACATTTTTTTTTTATCGAAAATTGAATTGTTCTCTTCCTTCAAAAGTTCTCTGGAAAAATATACGAAATCTTGGAGTTTGTCGTAAAGACAATTCTGTGTGTAATGTTGATCCCAACACTCTTAACATTTGTTTCCTTTCTACTAGCACTGCTCCTTCTAATAATGTTCATTGCCAGACTAATCTGTTTCCTGAAACAGATCAATTCTCTTTTCATAATGTGGACGAGATTAAAGTCATTAAGTCTATTATGAAAATTTGCTCTAACGCTATTGGTGATGATGGTATTCCTATACGTTTTATTAAATTAATTTTACCTTATATTATAAGTCCGTTGGTGCATATTATTAACCACTGTTTTACTACATCAAGTTTCCCTAATTCATGGAAAACGGCTACAGTTTTACCTATTGCCAAAGTTGCTTGCGCTTCTGATATGAAGGATTATAGACCGATTAGTATTTTGTCCTCGTTTTCTAAAGTGTGCGAATCCCTTATGGCTAGTCAGATTACTAAATATGTTGGCACCCATAAATTGCTGTCGCCTTATCAATCTGGTTTTCGATCTGGACATAGCTGTGCTACTGCAATGCTAAAAATTCTTGATGATATACGCATGGCATATGACGAAGGGAATGTTACATTACTCTGTCTATTAGATTTTTCTAAAGCCTTTGACTCTGTTAATCACACCATCTTAGTTAAAAAATTGAAATCTCTCTTTGGTTTCAGCGATAGTTCTGCTGGTTTAATTGCTAACTATCTGAAAGGCAGAATGCAGAGAGTCAAGGTGGGCAATGTTTTCTCAAATTACTGTGATATTAGGTCGGGCGTACCCCAGGGTTCTGTCCTTGGGCCTCTGCTCTTTAGTTTATTTATAAACGATATTTTTACTGTGTGCAATAATATGATGATGCATGGCTACGCCGATGATATTCAACTATATTTTTCTAACCGAATTGGTTTAATTGAAGATCTTAGCTGCAGATTAAATGAAGACTTGATTGCTATTTCCAAGTGGGCATGTGACAATGATCTCTGCTTAAATGTCAAGAAATCTTACATTTTGCCTATATCTAAGGATAAACTGGACCATAGCATAATCCCTCCCATATACTTAAATGATAAAAAATTACAAATTGTGATCAAAGTGAAAAATCTGGGGTTCCATATAAATTCCAGTCTTACATGTACTGACCATGTAAATAATATAATTCAAAAAATATTTTTTACTTTATGTTGCCTTCGACTATTTGCAAAATATACTCCCGTTGAGTTAAAAAAAGACTTGTCATTCAACTAGTTGTTCCATTGATTACATACTCTGAACTAATTTACAGTAATCTTGATTCCCATAATTCACATAAATTACAGGTTGCATTTAATGATACGGTGAGATTTGCTTTTGATCTGAAACACTTTGACCATGTTTCTGTTAAATGCAAAGAAATCTTGGGTTGTAGCTTGCTTGGTTATTTGAACGCAAGAAACTGTATTTTTCTGCATAGGTTGATAACTTGTAAAACTCCCTCTTACCTTCATGATAAGCTACGTTTCAGTGTTTCTAAAAGAAGTCATAACCTTATTATACCGCGATTCAAATATCTTAATTCTACAAGATTTTTCTTTGTCAACGCCATTAAACTTTGGAATTCTCTACCGACTAGTATAAAAAATATCGATAAGCCAAATAACTTTAAGCATTCCATAATTCAATATTATTCTTCCATATAATTTTACTTAGCTAAGACCAAGCATCTTTTCTTTCCTATCTTTTTAAATATTTTTTACTTTACGTTGCCTTCGACTATCTGCAAAATATACTCCCGTTGAGTTAAAAAAAAGACTTGTCATTCAACTAGTTGTTCAATTGATTACATACTCTGAACTAATTTACAGTAATCTTGATTCCCATAATTCACATAAATTACAGGTTGCATTTAATAATACGGTGAGATTTGCTTTTGATCTGAAACGCTTTGACCATGTTTCTGTTAAATGCAAAGAAATCTTGGGTTGTAGCTTGCTTGTTATTTGAACGCAAGAAACTGTATTTTTCTGCATAGGTTGATAACTTGTAAAACTCCCTCTTACCTTCATGATAAGCTACGTTTCAGTGTTTCTAAAAGAAGTCATAACCTTATTATACCGCGATTCAAATATCTTAATTCTACAAGATTTTTCTTTGTCAACGCCATTAAACTTTGGAATTCTCTACCAACTAGTATAAAAAATATCGATAAGCCAAATAACTTTAAGCATTCCATAATTCAATATGATTCTTCCATATAATTTTACTTAGCTAAGACCAAGCATCTTTTCTTTCCTATCTTTTTATTTATTTTGTTTTCTCTACTCCTTCTTATTGTTATTTTTCTGTAATCTCTCTCTATCTCTATCTCTATCTCTATCTTTATCTTTTTATTTATTTTATTTTTAACTATAATTTCCATTTTGATTGTATTTATATAAGTCTGTTGTTAATATGTATATACTGTCTTCCTATATGTACTATAAAAGAATCAATGTGTTATTGTACTAAGTATATATTAAATAAATAAATTGAAATTGAAAAAAAAAATTGGACCAGTTTCAATTAATTGGAAAGATAAATTATGCAATTAACCATTTTTCAAAACTGTAGAAAATGAAAAACTAGGTTTGTAATTAATTTTTCATTAGTATATCCCTGTAGGAAATCGGACTATTCTAGGAGTGCTGTATTGACTACTCCACTTATAATTGAAACTTATACAAAAAACTGGTTACAACCCAGTAGTAAATTTCGCAAGGCCTCTCCGCTAGAGGCACATTCCATCCTCGCTTTTATTGGAGGCATGACAGTAAGTATGCCTGCCCTAGAAGGGAGATGGCGTGGTGTCAATGGATTTTCTACTCAATGTGCCTAAATATTTTGAAGATATCTTAAGTTTTTTGAAACGTGGGTTCAAATCCTGATTACGGAAACATCCTTTTTTTTATTTTTTACATTTTTTTAAAATAAATTTTTGTACTCTGATTTTAGATCTGTTAACAGTGTGCCCTTATCAGCTCTTGTTTTTACGTTGTAGTAAAAATGGTGAAAACGAAGCTTACAGCAGATTTAGTACCATTTTTGAACGAATTGTTTGATTAGTATTATATTTTT
This sequence comes from Heteromyza rotundicornis, assembly GCA_951394025.1. Classification (NCBI taxonomy): domain Eukaryota; kingdom Metazoa; phylum Arthropoda; class Insecta; order Diptera; family Heleomyzidae; genus Heteromyza; species Heteromyza rotundicornis. The sequence continues at coordinate 57,477,288 of OX596010.1, read as the reverse complement.
TGAGTTTTTTAAAGGACAACAATATTGTGGAACATTAATTTGTCGTATCTCTTCCAGTTTATGAAATAAAATGGAATACCTACAATCAAAAATAATTCAAATATTTTTAGAAAAAATTATTAATCAACCTAATTATAATAGTTGATTTCCAGATTGATTTAAAGTAAATCTCTTGCATTTTCTAAAACATTCAAATTTCAAACAATATTTTTTTGGTAATATTTTAGGAATGTGATTTTTTAATTTTGCAAAATTGAACATACAATTTGCTTAATGACGCATTAATGAGTCGATAATGTGTATGCATTTATAAATTTAAATAAAGCACTGCAATTTGTATAAAAAAAAATCAAATTTACAAAAAATTAAATTTTTTAATGAAATTTATGTTTGAAGTAAATAAAATCCTTTATTACTTTTCAAAAAACACATTTACAAAAAATACATAACATCTAATATATGCAGTTAGATAATAGTAAAATAGCCCAATCAATAGACGAACGTGTTAAAAGGCAGCAATTTGTCAGTAGCCAAGTGTCCCGGGTTCAATGCTCAGCTCGGGCAAAACACATTATGCGTATGCGGCAACGTAAAAAAATATTTTCAAACCATAACAGTTATCGGCAATGGGAAAAATATTTCTTGCTCATAACAGTTATGCGGCAACGTAAATAAATATTTTCAAACCATAACAGTTATCGGCAATGGAAACAAATATAAATTGCAGTTTAGTAGTTATGGTGCAACTTTTTTGCGATATAACTTATAATAGTTATGTCCCCAGCTCAGCCAATCAAAGGCGAAATTTTGTTGAGCTATTTTTAGATCAGCCAATGAAAGGCGAATATAGCGGAGGGAAAATGACAGTAGGCATACGCATAGAAGCGACAGACGTAGGCCTGTTACTTTGTCCCGTTTCATATAAAAAAGAAGTAAAGGTTGGAAGGGAAGGCATCCGAACTCCTAAAGAGGCATACTGGCATGCCTGCACACACCTTCTTTTGACCACTGGGAATTAACATTGCGTGTCATTGGAGCAGGTCAATTGTCTCCTACTGCATTGAATTGAATGTGCTCCCACAACTAAATCGAAGGAAAAAATCTAAAAATTGTCCAATTGAAATTATTCCCACAACTACATATATCGAAAGAAATTAATAAGTATAGTTTTGCTTAGATGGGTCATGCGATACTTGTCAGTTTTACTTATTTTAATTTTCTGATTTTAAATGTTTGGAATAATAATTTTTCGGAAATAATATTTTTTTTGGTCAATTTCAAAGAGCCTGTGTTTCTAAATAACCTTGACGAAAAGAATGTTATGGAAAACAAGAAAGACCCAGTTGAGCTCCACGGACTCAGGCTCAACTGTACGTCTCGGCCCAGAGACTTTCTAAATTTTTTACTTGCATGTCTTATATAACACCGTTCGACACGAAAAAAACGCACATGATCGGGACTGACAGATTCTGTTAGAGGGGGTTAAAAAAGAGTACCCGTGTCTCCCAGTTTTTCTAGATAAATTCTTTAAAAAACATTTAAACTTTTTATAATCGGATGTAAACTCATCACGCTAGACTAGAAACCATTCTGAAATTTCCAATTTTTTTTTCCAAAAATAAAACTTATGTTCAAGTACAAAAAATGGAAAAAAAAATTTTTAATTGTGAATCACAGTACACAATAGTAGCAGTGTTGCACAAAAATTGGCTAAAGAGCGACAATTGGCTGTTTTCTAAACTTTTATTTGCTGTGAATGTTTACATTGAATTTACACTGATAACAGATTCTGATAGGTCTTTGTCTACATAGCAACACCCTCAAAGGGTTTTTCTGGATTAGCTCGAATAAGCGAGTTATTCGAGGTCAAAGTTCAAAAGAGGTTACGTTACTTTTGTTAAAAACACTTTTTAACGGTTAGTGGTATCGTGTTGGCATTTTTAACAAAAATATTAAACTTAACCCTAGCTACAATACTGCTTAACATCTTAACCCATTAAAGTAAATATTTAATTTTCATAAAAAACCCAGAATACAAGAAATGGAATTTTTTATTTTAAAAATAAAAAATTTCATTGAAAAATTTTATTATTTGGAATATTTTTGGTGTTTAAAAACTGATATAAGGAGATTGCTAGGATTAAGTAGAATATTTTTGTTAAAGATACCAACACTTGTCTGACTTGGTTGAATTTCGAACTTCATATTAGCAGGAGAAAAAATTGTTACCAAAGTTTAAAGTCGATATCTACTAAACTGTGAACCTATGGACAGACAGACGGACATGGTTAAAACGATTCAGTTTTCGATGCTGATAGCGAATATATACACTGAAAAAAAAGCCGTGTTAAAATCAAGTAAATTGTGTCCTTGATAAAAAATACATATTTTTCCTCAACTTAAAGAATTTTTTAAGACATAATTTCAAAGAAATATTCCTATTATATAAGACATAAGTAATCATTTTAAAGTCAAAATTTACTCATCTTAAGTAAAATTGTTCCTAAATTCAAGGCTATCACGACTTTAGTGCTATTTTATTCCCATTTTTCCATTTCCATTTTTTGGATTAAGTAATTTTTCCTTAAAATTTTTTTCTGCGCGTCAGCAGAATAGTTTCACAATAAATGTTTTTTTTGTAGCTCTGATTTTTCTACGAAATAAACAGTTTTTAGTTTATTTTTTAGTTTATTGAATTTGATTTACATACAGTATTTATTTTGTTTCTGCACTGATGTTTATCAGAGTCCTTCATACTATTTCACATAATGTTGAATTTTTTTCTCTAACCAGTTTTCACAGAAAAGCAAGAAACATGTCCTTTTTTCAAGGACATGTCTTTGTTTCATGGAGAAAAATTTACTTGGTGTTTTTTTTTCAGTGTACTTTTTCATACCGGACACGCCTCCTTATATGCGATACAAACGTTGCGTCAAAGTAAAGATACCCTGCCACAGTAGTGTGTGGGGTATACAAATAAATGCCAAGTTCAGTGCACGTCTTTAACACCTGCATTTTGAGAGGTTCTCAACGGTTTTAATTAGACATAGCTCGAAATTTAATAACAATAACATCGATTGATTCTGTTCTCTGACAATTCTATATAGAATTTTCATGAAAATAAATTACAATGTTTAATAGGGTTGGAAAAATCTTCTGGGATATTAAATGGGTATTTATTTAGCAAAAGTTCAAGTTTACAATTTGCTCAACATTTCAGTTGACCAATATTTTATGCAAATGCACACTGAAAAACAACTGTACTCCAGTTAAGGAAAAATGCCTTAATCCAAAGAAAAAAGGGGAATGAAACAGCACTAAAGCACTAATGAACACTTTTACTTAAGATGAGTATATATTTTGACTTTAAATTTAATACTTTTTTCTTTCATAACAGGAATATTTCTCTGAAATTAGTAAAAAGTTCTTTAATTCAAAGAAGTTGTTTCTTCGTTTTTAAGACAAAAATTTCTCAAAAAATTTTTTTTTTATTGTATTTGTTAATTTTTTTTATATTTTCTTTTTATTTTATATTTTTTAAATTCCTATTTCATTTTATTAACTTAACTTGAATTTACAATTTATAGTGATAACAAATATGTATGTAGTTGCGATTTCACTTCGGTGGGATTCGAACCTTCGACTTTTGGCGTTATGACGAGACCGATCAACAGACTATAGACAGCATATTTTTCACTACTTTTCACACCAGCGGCGGCAGTGGTGCAGTGGGACAAGCAGAAATTTATGTTCATGCCAAATATTTTTTTTATTATTTATATCAATTCTATTTCTAGAAATTTCAAAAAATTTTGAAAAACTTCTTTAGACGTATACAAAACATTTTTTTCCTTATATTAAAAACGCATTTTTTTAAATAAAGTTCAAGTTTACTAAATTAAGTAAAATCAGACATATCAGCAGCTGCTGTGGTGCAGTGGTTAAGACCTCCGCATCGCTATCAAAAGGTATCGGATTCAACTCCCGCACGGGGTATTCAAAAATTTATATTTTGCGAAATATTTGTTTTTTTTTATTATTTAAATCAATTCTATTTTTAGCAATTTCTATTTTGAAATACTCACTTTTAAAAAAAAAACCGAATCTTACTTTCAATTTATAAAAATATCTTTCTTAAAAACAAAGATTTTTACTAAAAGTAAGTACAATTTTCTTTGAATTTAAAATAGGAAAATATTTCTTAAAATTCAGGATTAAATACTAGAATTGAGGACACGTATACTAAAAAAAATATATTTTCAATATATTAAAAACGAATTTCTTGTCTTTTAATCAAGGACCAAATTTACTTGGTTTTAAAGTTGTATTTTTTTTCAGTGCATGCAGACATTTTGTTTTTCTGAAGGACCATAACTATTCAACTGCAATATATATTTTTTCCATTGCCGATAACTGTTATGGTTTGAAAATATTTTTTTACGTTGCCGGATAACTATTATGAGCAAGAAATATTGTTTCCATAAACCATAACAGTTATCGGCAATAGGAAAAATATTTCTTGCTATAACAGTTATGCGCAACGTAAAAAAATATTTTCAGACTATAACAGTGATGTAATAGTTATGCGGCAACTTTTAAAAATATTCCTTAAATCAGGCAACTTTTTCGTTTCAAAAATTTGAATAATAGTTATTTTGGGTCCATAGCCTAAGGCTATAACCTTTTCTGCCTAAGGTTTAATCCGGGCCTGGGTGTAGGGCAGGCATGATTTTTTTGGTACCATTATACTTTTTTGGTACAATTTCAATGAAAAAAGTACATTTTTGATACAATATATTCGAATATATCAGATTAATAAAAAATTAATTGAATCAACTTGTTTTAAATTTTTTTCTCAAAGCATCGAAAGAAATTGATAAGTAAATTTCCTTACATACATTTTCTTTAACTTACATCCACTTCGGTACAATTTTTTGTACTTTTTTAACGAAATGCGACACGGCCACTCTGTGCCCTCTTAAGAAATTTGGAATGTTAACATTATCAGCTAAATTTAGAGCACTCACCAAAATAGAAAGCAAAAGTGGCTACAAAAGGCAGAAGCGCAAATGCAAATTTTAGCTTTGTCGTATGTCGAAAAATTCTGCTCTAATGCAATTTTTCAGCATAAGAAACTTAACCAAATTTTTCATGAGTCGTTTCTTCAGAGCTGGAAACGAAGCTTAACGTTACATTTAGTGATATTTTCATTTTTTTTTGGTAAAAGCAGAGCTGTGTAATCTAATATTTTTGATAATACATGCACAAAAAAAAAATAAAAATTAAATGAATTCAAATTTAGGGAGCTCTTATGTAAATGAATATTGTGTATAGTCGGGTTCTAGCTCATGCAACTTAATTAAATCTACTTGTGACTTGTAGACACATTTTGTATAAACACTGTAAGTGCTTTAAAAAAACACGCATGCGTGTTAATAGATCATGCCAAAATCTTGAATGTGTGTTTTTTTTTATTTATCTATATAAATATACACCTAAAAATGTGTGTTGTGTGTAAAATTACACACCAAAAGATAGGTTCACCATGCCAAAATCAGGCCAAAACAAAATAAAAATGTAATATGCGGTAATTAGGGCTCTTGTTATTCGAACAATCGATTACCCGAATAAACCGGATACCTAACTATTCGACTATTACAATTCGATTAGAAGTATTCGACTAGTCAATCGCATTCGACTATTCGATTAACCGTTCATTGTCGACTAGACGGTTAACCGTTGATATTCGGTTAGTCGAATATTATGAATTTAAAATCGAAATCTTCTATGAAACGCTCAAAAGAGAAATTATATGCCATTTGCGACACTTAGCAAATTTAATTTCGTTTGTAATTTTCGTTTTGGCAATTGAAACTTTTTCTTTTGATTTCTATTTGAACTCTTATTCGGTTAACCGAATATGAACGGTTAACCGACTAGTCGACAGTGAACGGTTAATCGAATAGTCGAACCTGAGCGACTAATCGAATATCATTAACCGAATAGTATTCGTACAAACGGTTACTAATCGGACGTTCAGTTAACCGGTTTTTTTATTATTCGAATAATTTCAAGAGCCCTGGCGGTAATATATGGTATTACTTCTTTTTGATCCAATAGTAAAAATAATATAATATTATGTAATCAATAACTTGGAATCGTACTCTAAAAATTTTGTAAACAATTACTTGTAATCGTACTCAAAAAATTTTGAGTACGATTACGATACTCAAAAAAATTTGAGTACGATTACTGTAATCGTATTCAAAAAGTTTTAAGTACAATTACAGTAATCGTACTCAAAATTTTTTGAATCGTATTCTAAATTTTTTGAGTACGATTAGAAGTAATTGTATTCAAAATTATATTGAGTACGATTACATTAAAGTAATCATACTCAAAAAATTTTTAGAACGATTACAAAGTAATCCTATTTGATTACAAAAGTAGTCAATACCGCACAGCTCTGGGTAAAAGCTTTATGAATTAAAGTATGTTTCTAAATATATGTAACTTGTTTATGTTTTTGAATATTAATAAATTTTTCTAATTACAAAATTGGGGCATTTAAGTGTTGGTACTTTATCGACAGAATTGGTACTTGGCTTTTTTTTACAACATGGAACAACCCAAATATCATCCCTGGTGTAGGGTATATATAAGTCGGGCTTGACCGACAAAAACTTCCCCACTTGTTTTAACTTATAGCTTACCGTGCAAGGCCTTTAAGTAACCTTTACCAGCTCCAATTAATTGTCGTGCGCCCGGATTGAATTTTTCCAATATATTCTGAAATAATGAAAAAAAACGAAATTATGTAAATAAAGTAAATGAAAAAGCCAAACCTATTTGTTGGGGCAGTCAAAGTTAAATAGCATTTGAAACAGGCACAGATTCTAGTACATTTTTGGCATAAAACAATTGATCGACAATTTAAGGGCTGTATGTCTATTGGGTCTTGGTTAGGTTAGGTTAGAGTGGTCAATTTAGAGATTTGTAGTTCTAACACTTCCCATATCGAATTAAATAGTATACTATTAGCTGTTACATACCCGGCGTTGCACGGGTTGCATAAAATTTAAAAAAAATATATATAGTAATTTGCGACTTCAATGGACGCTGCAATTGATGGTCGATTCCCCCCGCAAGTTAATACGATCACCCACCAACAAAGTAGTTGCTAAAGTAAACAGGCATAGCAGGTATCGATACTGCGCACCATCAGCAGTCATTGCGTATACCACACATAAATACCACTCATTGTGCACCATCTGCAAGTATTGCGGAGACCACACCAGCAATCAATACTTCGCGTTGACAATAATGTTGACGTCACTGGCGCGATCCACGACACATGTGCAACGTGGGGGATCTGCAGTTTGACACCATGTTCGATGCGGGAGAGCAGCAGTTTTAGGGCACATGGCTAGGTTTAGTTTTAAGTAATTTTGTCCTTAGTTGTCAGTTGAGTTTAGGATATTAAACAGCTCGGTCCTCGAGCAAGGAACGGACCTTTTGTTTTTATTTTGTGTATCGACACTTCATAATTGGCGCCCAACGGAGTAATCGTTACCTTCGTTTCCCGAAAAAATCAACTCAAAAAAAAAAATATGCAACAACTGAAGCAGCGCGTCAACACCGACGGCAGCGACGTTATGAAATAAAAATACAATAACTTAAGCAGCGCGTCAACACCGACGGCAGCGACGTTATGAAATAAAAATACAATAACTTAAGCAGGGCGTCAACACCGACCGAGTAAAATAAGAAATTCAAGAAATGAAGCAGCACGTCAACACCGACGGCAGCGACGGAATGAAATAAAAATACAACAACTGAAGCAGCGCGTCAACACCGACGGCAGCAGCATACATTTATATTTATTAAATATATAGAAGTAAATAAGGGCATGTAAGTGGAACGCTCATTGTCATATAATTTTAAAAATATTTTTCGCGAACAAATTTTTTTACAAAAATTAAATCCTCAATCTTTGTGTGTCGTCTAAAATTTAATAAGCACGAGTCAATAAAAAAAACTTCAAGAAAGTTAGATGTGACAGTTCAGACTGCAAAGAGAATATAATTATGGCAATGACCCCAGAACAATTAAAGGCTGTAGTAGAAGCCGCTGTTACTAGCGCGCTTGCCTTGCAGGATAGAAAATTACAGACTATTAACAGTAGTTTCGATAATTTTAATGTCAGTACTCCCGAGGTAGAGACTTACGTAGACGCAGTGATTCGAACAGAGGTCGCGTGCAATGAAACATTAGACATTGTGGAATCCTTGCCAGACTTTGAGGGAAAACTCGAGACATAGGTCTCGTGGAGGAAAGCGGCACACACCGCTTATAAAATTTATGAAAAATATGACGGCAGCTCCAAACATTATCAGGCTTTAGGTATAATGAGAAATAAAATTAAGGGGCCAGCTGACATGGTACTTTCACCATTTAGTACCCCATTAAATTTCAAGGCCATAATAAACAGGCTTGACTTTACATACAGACAAACGCCCAATATACTTAATAGAACAAGCAATGTCGACGCTAAGACAGGGAAATATGACACTACTGCAGTACTACGACGAAGTAGAGAAAAAACTGACCATGCTTACGAACAAAACAATCATGACCTACGACAATATCGTGGCTTCGTCTCTTAATGAAAAATACAGAATGGACGCATTACGTGTATTCATTTCGGGAACAAGGAAGTCATTTTTTTTTTTTTTTTTAACTACATAAAATTTATTTATTGAATCTTCTAAAATAAAAAAAATTAGAACTAACAATAACTTTGAACAAAATAATTAGACATTACATAACAGATTTAACATAGTACTAGTTGACCTTATCCACTGATTTGGACAACTTAATGTATGTATCAAGGCGATGTAGGCGTTGACTGGATGTCGGCATCTACAGGATGTCGGCATAGACGAACGGCTGCATCGACGAGGGTGTCCCTGAACTATCTATTCAAAGGCAATAGAATAATCGGGTCGGGTGGGTTTTATTAAGGTTCGAGCTAGAATATTAGGGTGCAATTTTAGCTTATCTGCATACTTTGTATTACGTTTCGGTATCTCATCAGATATTTTCGATATTTGTAAGTCTATGTGGATGTGTTCATTTTTTATAAACCATGGCACTCCAAGTATTTGTCGCAGAATTTTTGACTGCATCCTTTGCAGTTTCTCAACATTTGATGGAGATGCTGTTCCCCAGAGCTCGATCCCATATGACCATATGGGTTTAATTATACTTTTGTATAACAGGATTTTATATGTGGTGTTTAGTTTTGATTGCTTCGAGAGGAGCCAATTTAATTCGAGTTCTTTTAATTTTATTTGTGTAATTTTAGCTGCGATGTTCTTTTTCCATGTGAGTCTGCGATCGAGATGCATACCAAGATATTTGGTTTCAGTACATTGTGGTATTTCACTATTATTTATTGTAAGCATGGAGCAAGTGTCTTTCCTTAGGGTGAAGGTTATATGTGCACTCTTAGACTCGTTGACTCTAATTCTCCACTTTGATAGCCAATTCTGTAAAGTGTTCAAATGTTGTTGCACGTGTTGTGATGCCATTTTAGGGTCTGAGTGCGAGCACAATATTGCGGTGTCGTCGGCAAATGTTGCGATGAGGGTCTGATCATAAATGGGCATATCAGCTGTATAGAGTATATACAGGAGGGGTCCGAGGACGCTGCCTTGGGGTACACCGGCAAGAATATCAAATCTACTAGAAACGAAACTTTTATGTTTAACTACAAATTTTCTGTGGGTCAAGTAGTTGTCAAGCAAAACGTGCATGCTTGCGGGTAATAGTTTCTGTAGTTTGGATATCAATCCTCTATGCCATACCTTATCAAAGGCTTGGGTGATGTCGAGGAATACTGCTGAGCAGTATTGCTTTTTCTCGAACGTTTTTTTGATCAATTCAACAATGCGATGAACCTGTTCAATTGTGGCATGCTTTTCTCTAAATCCGAATTGGTGATTGGGTATTTCACCTTTAGCAAGTATTGTGGGTAACATCATTTTTATCAGAATTTTCTCAAAAAGTTTTGATAGGGTAGAGAGTAAGCTTATTGGGCGATATGAACTCACGTTTGTAGGGTCTTTTCCCGGTTTTGGGATCATCGTGATCTGCGACAGCCTCCAGTCAGTGGGGTAGTGACCTATTCTTAATATAGCATTATATATATGCAATAAGTGACTAACAGCAATTGATGGCAGCTCTTTCACCATTTTAGCCGTTATTAAGTCATGTCCTGGAGCTTTTTTTGGGTTCAACTTGGCAATATCGTCCATAAGTGCTTTTCTTCTGATGAGTAGTGGGTTATAGTTTGGCCTGGTTGCGAGCTGTGGTAACGGGTAATCTGCATTTGGGGGGTTGGGAGTAAATACATTTTGTAGGTGACTTGCAAAAGCAGTACCTTTTTCGGCATCACTTCTCGCCCAGTCTCCGTTGGGTAAACGAATTGGCGATTCTGCAATAATGGGTCGTTTTAAATTTTTTGTGGCACGCCAAAGTGAGTAATTTGTTGAGCTCGTCGGCGTAAGCTTTTCCATGAATTGATGCAGATCATTCTCGTTTTTCGCCCTCAGTTCATTTTGTAGTTTTCGTGTAATGAGGGTCAGCTTTTTTTTCAGATAGGGTGATCTGAACTTTTGCCAATCACGCCTTATTGATCTCTTTTCTGTTAAGAGCGCAGCTATATTTTGTGGCACAAATTCCTTTTTTTGGGTAGTGTTATTGATTTTTGGGGTCGCTGCCAGTGCGGCGTTTGTAAGCAGAAGGGTAAAGTTACGCACTGCCACATTCAGTTGCTCCTCAGTTTTCAGTGACACATGTAGGGTAATGTGTGAACTTATATATTTTCTGAATTTAAGCCAATTCGTATGGATACTGGTGAGTTTGTCGGGTGGGTTGACTTCTGAATTTGGCTCATATTTTACTGTGAAAATAGTGGGTGTGTGATCAGACGAGAGTTCCACTGAAGACTCAATGGTTAGTTGAGTTCGTTTAAGGGTCTTGATTACTGCAAAATCAATAACATCTGGAATTTTGCGTCTGTCCGATGGCCAGTATGTTGGCGTGCCTGACGAAACCACATCAAGGCCGAGTTTGCTGGTAGTATTCCATAGTAGTCTTCCTTTGGGTGAAATCAGACGAGAGCCCCAATAAGTGTGTTTGGCATTAAAATCTCCAGCTACGAGAAATTTTGGGCCAAGGGTTGCAAAAAATGTCTGAAATTGCTGTTCAGTTATTTTGGAGCTGGGTGGACAGTATATTGCAGATATTGTCAATCCTTTTATGTACTCATCAAGACAAATACTGGTGGCTTGCAAGTACTCGGTGCAAAATTCCTGTAAAACATAGTGTTTGATTCTGTCCTTAATTAGAATCGCTGATCCACCTCGTGCTTTACCACCTGGGTGTTTAGTGTCATACAACTTGTATCCGGGTATGTTAAAAAAGTGTTTTTGGGTCAAATGAGTCTCTGAAATTAGCATTACATCTATACAGAATGAATTGAGGAATTGAATGAGTTCCAATTTATGTTGGCATAAGCCGTTCGCGTTCCAGAAGGATATTTTTATCGCATTCATGGCTTATTTTTTAAAAGGGTCTGGATTAGCAGGTTTTGATTGTGTATCATTTCCTGCATCATAGTTTGTATGTCGTTCATAAACTGCGACATGTTTTGCATAAACATCTGTAGTGTTTGTTCAAGGCCAATGTTATGTTGGGCCGGTTGAATAACTGGAGGGTCTTGGGTATATCCTTTGAGTACATTTGCGTATGAAAATTGTTGTTGTTGTGATGCGGCGTTAGCACCATTTCCTTGGGGTGGTGGGTATGATTTCATCTGCGCAAAATTGGCTGGAGTAGGGTTTGACCTCTTTGTAGCTGTTGCGCTTAAGGGCTTCGGTTCGGTAATAACCTTATTTTTAAGGGTTTTGTAGACTGAACACCCTATGTAGTTGACAGTGTGATTTCCATCGCAGTTACTACAATGTCTAACATTTACGTCTTCTCTCGATTTTGGGCACAATTGGGTCTGGTGAAGGTCACCACAAATAACACAAACACTGGGAAGTGTACAATATTTTTTCGAATGACCAAATTCTTGGCAGTTTTGGCATTGTATTGGGCCACGACGTTTATGCGGCTCCTCAACACTGACTCTACGGTGTAGTAAATATCGCAAATTGTATATAGGCTGTGTTTCACTTTTTTGCAGAGTCTTAGGGTCAAATTCCAGTTCAATGCGGAAAAGTGGTTGGGGTAATTTTTCCTTGTTTAGAATGTTAGACACAGATCTAACTTGGAATTTTAATGCAATTAATGCCTCTTTTACATCGCCACATTCGACAAACGAGTCTACACCTCTTAGAACAACCGATAGACCTTTGCTACTTTTGAGCTGGTATGTGTAATAGCTCTTTTTACACTTATCGAAATGATCCACAATTTTGCGAAAATCTGCCTCATTATAAATTTGTATTTTTGTTTCATGGATGGCGCCCTTGAGAATAGCCATCACATGAAATCTATTGGCACCTACAATTTGTGTTATCAGAGTCACAAGGGGATTCGAGTTTTTTTCTCTGAGATAAATTGGTGGCGGCTTTGACGTCTTGGGTTTAGGGTCTGAATTATCCTCTTCATATAATAGGGAGTATTTATTTTGCCCAAGATTTATGGGCTGTATACTCGGATTTGTCTTTAAAACCTTAGGCGTATTCGTATTTTTGGGAGGGGTCGTTTTGCGCTTTTGCAATGTAGGGTCTGGCTTTTGCAGGTAGCGGTGCATGCCAGTCTGCACTGCCGCACGTGGAGTGTTTTTCTCTGTAGTGTTTGCGCCAATTGCATTACTCGTATTTGCCGACTGAGGCTTATATAAAGGGTTTTTGTTCTCAAAGAACTTATTTGCAGGGTCTTTATTTTCAGTGAATATCTTAACAGGGTCTGGCCTAAGAGTATTAGTAGTAATTGTACTTGACAAATTTGTTTGTGATGCTAAAAACGCCGTCATATTAGCTGCCTGCTGGGTGTAGGGTGTTGGAGTTTGACACTGCTTGCTCCATGAGAGAGAGCCCGATGGCGATGCGGGAGAGTTAGCAAAGAGTACCTCTGCAGATCGATTCTTTGCTATAGTTGTTTCTGCACTATTCATGGCGGGGAGGGTAACAATGACAGGTTGCGATGCATTCGCACTGCTCGCACCTGTTGGTTGCATGGCAAAAGCTTTTATTTGTGAATTTGCCGTGTTTTCACTAGCACTAGCTGATGCTGATTCAAGCTCTTGTTTTGAGCGGGATGTTGAATTCTCTGTAAGAGAATTCCTTGTTTTTTGGGGAGAATGATTCACTGACATAATTTTTCACACAAATATTTTTTATTTGTTTGCTTTATATGCAGTGGCTTGAAATTGTTTTAGCGTCTATTTCGCGTAATTTTTGGAGGGTTTTGTTATTGTTTCACAATGTTATTTATTATTTCTGCGGGACCGCTTATAAAATTTATGAAAACTAGAGAGTGGACTATCTTCGGCTATACCGAAGTTGAAATACCCCCACACAGTAGGAAGAAGTACCTCGATCATAAAAAAATGTGGTCTCAAGACCCTATTTTGAGCCAATTATAGGTGGTTTTGGAGCCCTGACCATGTCCAAAATCCATTTCTAAAAATTTCCAATTAAATCCAACAAAAAAAAAAAATTGGTCTCAAGACCCCATTTAGACCCTTATATATGTGGCTTCGGAACCTCGGACCATGTCCAAAATCCATTTCTAAAAATTTCCAATTAAATCCACCAAAAAAAAAAATTGGTCTCAAGACCCCATTTAGACCTTATATATGTGGTTTCGGAACCTCGGACCATGTCAAAAATACGTTTCTAAACATTTCCAATCGAATACAACAATAAAAAAGACTTGAAAAATTTTTACCTTTTTTTTCGGTGTATGGGAGCCACGCCCAGTTTTTGTCCGATTTGGCTGATTCTCGAACTTGATCTCAGTATTCACGAGAAAAACATGTAAAAAAAGTTTCAAGTCGATATCTCTAAAACTGCGACCGCTATCGTGCGGACGGACAGACGGACAGACGGACAGACGGACAGACGGACAGACGGACGGACAGACAGACGGACATCGCTAAATCGACTCAGGAGGTGATACTGATCAAGAATATATATACTTTTCCATACCGGACACGCCTCCTTATGGGCGTTACAAACGTTGTGACAAAGTTAGTATACCCTGCCACAGTGAGTGTGGGGGTATAAATATGACGGCAGCTCCAAACATTATCAGGCTTTAGGTATAATGAGAAATAAAATTAAGGGGCCAGCTGAAATGGTACTTTCATCATTTAGTACCCCATTAAATTTCAAGGCCATAATAAACAGGCTTGACTTTACATACAGACAAACGCCCAATATACTTAATAGAAAAAGCAATGTCGACAGGGAAATATGACACTACTGCAGTACTACGACGAAGTAGAGAAAAAACTGACCATGCTTACGAACAAAACAATCTTGACCTACGACAATATCGTGGCTGCGTCTCTTAATGAAAAATACAGAATGGACGCATTACGTGTATTCATTTCGGGAACAAGGAAGTCATTGAGTGACGTTCTTTTTTCAGCAAGACCAAAAGATCTTCCTTCCGCTTTGGCCTTAGCCCAAGAAGTGGAATCCAACCACGAACGTTACACGTTTGCCAGCAATTTTGCTAGGAGTGTAGAGGATAGGACTCAGAAGAACGAACAAAGGCAACAAGTCAGAGGAAAAAGTACGACATGGGATAATCGCAACAATCAACAAGAAAAGAATCCTTATTTTAATAGACAACAGGGACCCTCTAGAGGAGTCCCACCTAAACAAGAACCTGTGCAAAAGATGGACGTAGATCAATCATCACGTTTTAGACAGCCCACACAATACCAACAAAACCAAAGAGGCCTATCCCGAAGCGAAAAGGCCGAATAGTGGCACTGCAAGGTTTACAGGCCCGAAACAACTAAGAGTTAATCATTTAGTTCAAGACGAACCTTCTTTTAATCGGGAAAGTCTTGAATACCAAACTAAGGCAGACCAAGAGGTTGATGACATTGATGACGACCTTATAGAATACGATCAGGTTAATTTTTTAAGCATAACTCCCTGAAAGATAAAACTTTTAATAGACACGGGGGCCTCCAAAAATTACATAAAACCATTACAGGAGTTAAAAATCGTTATAAAAGTAAACGAACCTTCTATAAAATCTGAAACAATAAAATCGCTTTTAAGCAATCGATTTAATGTCCAAATTGTAAACGCACCGCCACTCCATAGTACCTCAAATGGACAGGTAGAAAGATTCCATAGCACTCTCGTTGAAATTGCGCGGTGTCTGAAACTGGAAAAAAGTATCAATGACACAGTCGAAGTGATACTTCAGGCGACTATAGAATACAACAGGACAATCCACTCTGTTACAGATAAAAGACCCATCGACATAATTCATTCATCTTCCCCAGAGCTCAACGAAGAAATAAGAGATAGAGTTTTTAAAGTTCAGAATAGTCAAATGCAAAGGTTAAACGAAACGAGGCGAAACAGAAATTTCCAGGTGGGAGACAAGGTGCTTGTAAAATCAAATAAGAGACTGGGAAATAAACTCACACCTTTGTACATTGAAGAAACGGTAGATGCCGACTTGGGGACAACGGTCTTAATAAAGGGGAGGGTGGTCCATAAAGACAATTTGAGATAGCTTTAATTTTTTTCCTTTTTCTTTAACATTTCAGGATTTTGATTACACTACTTTTCGTCACGATGACAACAGCCAAACTTACAGACTACTCTAAAGCGGACTATATTCCAGTTATGGACGGAGATGTGACAATTTGGAAAGAGTTCCATTACTTAAAACATACGACAAATCTAACAATGTACTCAGAGATAGCAGAAGAAACAGAAAAATTAAGAAACCATTTTCCCCAGTCGCACATGAAACAGATACTGTACTCGGACATACGACATATAAAAACACTTTTAGCAACAATAAACATCCACCATCGCCACGCCAGGAGTATTCACATATTAGGTACGGTTTTGAAGGTGGTAGCTGGGACCCCAGACTTTGACGATTCGGAAAAACTAAAATTTACGCAGCAGGAGCTCATTGAATCTGAAAATAGACAAATAAACATTAACACAAAAACACAGGAGCAACTAAACAAATTGACAGACGCGGTAAATCTGTTATTGAAAAATTCAAAAGAAAAACAAATTAATACGGAACATTTATACGAAACTTTGCTTTCAAGAGATAGGATACTAATTTCAGAACTCGAGGCTTTGTTGTTATCGGTCACGCTCACAAAGATTGGAATAATTAATCCGGCCATTTTAGACTCTAACGATTTGAAAAACATTGTCAATGAGAGCTCCACGAACATAGCTATTACGGACTTGATGGAAGTAGCCCATATCAAAGTTTTATTAAATAATAATTTTTTACATTTTCTTATTATATATCCTAAGCCAAGTTTAGTATGCAAGAAAATAATTTTGTTTCCCGTTCAGCATAATGGTACCATTCTTAATTTTTCCGACGAAAATAACTTAGCCGAATAAGGTAATAAAGTAGTGCCAATTGGAAATTGCAGCACCACGCTTTCAACAACATTCTGCAAGAAATTGCCTTACACAACGTGCGCACTACAACTTCATTCTGGTGGCACTGCACATTGCACTACTCGTCCTAGCCATCTTGAACCTCTAGCAGTCATCGACGACGGCGTTATCATTATCAATGATGAAACCGCTAAGATCAAAATTAATAATAGGTTAGGTTAGGGTTAGGTTAGAGGGTAGATGGCACCATTGGAGCATAAATACTCCAGTGCCATCACACTTAGGCCAAAAAAGTTGACCCATTGTGATGCCCGTACTTTAAGAAGTGGGATAGGCCCACACTCGTCAAACCATAAGTTGGTAATCCAACCACCCAGAATTTCTTACGAAGGCGAGCATATCACGAAGGGGTTTATCAGATAACTCCGCCACGTCATCGAAAAAGTATTCCCCAAGGGTTCTACGCCTGAGATGTTGTAGACTTGGACATCGACAGAGGAAGTGGTGGGTATCCTCCTCAACTTCCTCGTCCCCACAGCCCCTACAAACGTCATTTTGGGTAAGACCAAGTCTCCTAGCATGAGCTCCTAAAAGGTTGTGACCCGTTAATGTGCCCATGAGGACAGATATGGATTTCCTATCAAACTGCAGGAGCTTGACCGTTCGTCCTTCATTGCGTTGTGGCCATAGTTTGCGAGAGGTCTCACAGGTGGAGAGTTGTCTCCATCTGATGTTGGCCTGCCTCTCAAACTGTTTTTCTAGTCGTTCCCTAATACTACATAGTGGGATTTTAACAGAACGGTCCGCTAGGTCAGCACTAATTGCCGACCCTTTCCGAGCTAATTCGTCGGCTGCTTCATTTCCAGGTATTCCCTCATGCCCAGGCACCCAGCAGAGCATAACGCGATGCTGTGAGCCAAGAACCTGCAGCTCTTCGCGACAGCACCTGACAAGCTTTGACTTGATGTAGACGGCAGATAACGCTTTTATTGCTGCCTGGCTATCAATGAAAAAGGTGATATCATCGTGTGGTATCTCCACCATTGAGGTCGCCTTGGCCGCCTCCGCCACTGCCAGTATCTCCGCTTGGAAGACACTGCTGTTGTCTGGCAGACGGATGTATCCCGTGATCCCTAATTTTTCGCAGGTGTAACCCGCGCCGGTACCAATGTTTCTTAATAGGTCATTTCCCTCCCACTCTTTCCTGGTGGGAAAGTGACTGGAGAAGGGAATATTGAAGTCTGGGTATGGCAGCAGGTAGTCAGAGCTGATGTCGTTCCCAAGATGTCGTTGCATTATGTCTGAGTGCCCCGTCGAGTTTCTATGCCAGGTTTCTGTCTGGCTTATTCTTAAGGCACTTTTTGCTGCATATTCTTGTGTATATAGGTCTAGAGGCAGAAAATTAAGAATTGTCTCGAGTCCTGCCGTCGGTGAAGATTTCATCGCACTAGATATTCCTATACATGCTATTCTTTGTATTTTTGTCATTGTTTTCAGATTAGTGGTCTTGCTGGCTGATTTCCACCACACGAGACAACCGTATGTCAGTATTGGTCTAACGATGGCTGTATACATCCATGAGATGATTTTGGGGCGTGGGCCCCACCTTCGTCCAAAAATTCTACTACAGGTGTAAAAGGCAATTGACGCTTTCCTAACCCTTTCTTCTATGTTTAATTTCCAGTTCAGTTTCCTGTCTAAAACGAGACCCAGATAGCGGGCGCTTTCTGAGACTCTGAGAGGGATTCCCTCTATAGATGGTGGTCTGAATTGTGGAATCGTTCGTTTGTTCGTGAATAGGACAAGTTCGGTTTTTTGGGGGTTAACCCCCAGTCCACATTTCTTAGTCCAGTCGCTCAATTGTTTCAGTGCTACTTCTAGTATATCGCTGATGGTCGGAAGGAATTTACCCGTTGCTAGTAGTACAACATCGTCCGCGTATGCGGTCACCTTTATCCCACTCTTCTCAATTTCAATCAGTATTTTATTTAGTACCAAGTTCTACAGAAGTGGTGAGATGACACCGCCCTGCGGGGTACCCCGAGAGGCGGTCGCCTCCATGTTCGTGTTCCCAAGTTCCGTTCTGATTTTCCGCTGGCTTAACATACTAACGATCCAGTCTGTTAGGGCAGGCTCGGTATTCGCGTGTGTTAGCGCCCTACTAACCGCACTTACATTGACATTGTTGAATGCGCCCTCAATGTCTAAGAATGCAGCTAAAGTGTACTCTTTATAAGAAAGATTATTTTCAATGGTGCTGACGACGCAATGCAGCGCCGTTTCCACACCCCTCCCTTTCGTGTATGCATGCTGTGCCGAGGATATATCACATGGTCTCAGCCTGCTACGAATATAAAAGTCTATGAGTTTTTCGAAAGTCTTCAGTACGAAAGACGTCAGGCTGATGGGCCTAAAATCCTTCGCTAGTGTGTGGCTGGCTTTGCCCGTCTTAGGAATAAAAATAACATTAACTTGCCGCCAAATTGCTGGGATGTGCCCGAGCTTAAGGCTGCTCAAGAACAATTCCTTAAGAATTGGTGTTATAATATTCTTGGTCTTCTGCAGCATTATCGGGAGTATCCCGTCACTACCAGGAGATTTATAGGGCGAAAAAGAGTCAATCGCCCAGTTTATCTTTTCCTCAGTAACTAAACCTTCAGGTATACCATTACTTGTGGTCGCTGTTCTACTCGCGTCCGCATCTTCCTGATTAATATCACAACCTGGGAAATGCGTTTCCAGCAGAAGCTGTAGAGTCTCAGAGCACGATTCGGTCCATCGCCCATCGCTTCGCTTGAGGAATCCAGGTATAGCTGGTGCTTTCGAGAGAAGTTTTCTTAGCCTTGCTGAGTCAGAGGAATGTTCCAAACTACTACAGAAATCCTGCCAAGACGTTCTCTTGGCGTTCCTTGTAGCGGTTTTGAATTTCCTTGTACTCGTTTTGTAGTCGTCCCAGTCAGTGGATACATTGGTTCTCATAGCCTTATTAAAGAGCTTGCGTGCGGCACATCTTAAGACCCTAAGCTCCTCTGTCCACCACGGTGCTGATTTCTTTACCTTGGCTGTCCTTAACGGACATGCCTTACAATACGCCTTACTAAGGAGAAGCCCTAGCGACCTGGCAGAATTGTCTATCTCATGCGCTGATGTCAGATTTTGCGCCTGCAGTGTATGTATTCCATTCCCTACCTCACTTACAAAAGAGTCCCAGTCCGCCTTTCTTGGGTTTCTATATGGGGGTAATGTATTCTTTGGTATATCTATTTCGAATTCTATTATTCTATGATCAGAGAACGAGGCCTCAGGGGAGACCATCCACTGGTTTATAGATATAGAGTCCGAATTATTCGTTAATGTTATGTCAAGTACCTCCCTCCTATTTCTAGTAGTAAAGGTGGGCTCTCTGCCCTTGTTCGCAATAATCAGATTCTTTTTGATTATATATTCAAATAAAGACTCACCCCGTACATTTGTGTCACTGCTACTCCACTGAACATGGTGTGCATTGGCGTCACAGCCGATGAGAATGTCCCATCCTTCCTGCTCGGCCTTCACGATCAGTGAGTTGGTGTCATTCGACGGCGGTGGATTCACTGAGTCGTACGGCATATATGTGGAGGCGATGACGAGGGAAGGAGACCCGCGCCTTTCGCACATTACTGCCGTCTGATCAGGGGTGCTAAAAGAAGGAAGGAGATATACGTTGATTTGTCTCCTAGCTACTATGCAGGTTCTGATTTTAGTCTCACTGTTTAATGGTTTGACGCTGTATGTGGTCAAACCTTTGTCCGCAAGCCCGCATATGTTACCTCGGAGTAACCAAGGTTCCTGTATGAGGGCGACGTCTACGTTCTTGCTCGCCATTAGCGAAACAAGATTTGCGCTAGCCGCTTTGCTGTGGTGAAGATTAATTTGTATTAGCTTCATGGCAGTAGTGGCATTGTACTTACTTTTCTGGATGGCTCCACAACTGGCCTCAGTTTGCATCGGGTGACCCCTATGCGCACCTTGAAGTTGCATTTCCGCAGGAGCGGCATCGACTTGTGGCTAACGAGTACCACCACCTCTGTGCCCGCCCCCGTTCGCTCAGCAACCTCCACGATCTCCCATTCTAGGCTTTTTAGCTCAGGGTTCAGGTGGCGTAGGTTGCGTTCAATACGTTCCCTTGGAAGATGTGGTCCCGGGATCATCAGTTTGAATTTCTGTCTGGCGAAGTCCAGGATCGCATTTTTGTCGGCGACGCGCAGGTCGGCATTAGCCCACGGTGCAGTTGTGTTGGCGACAAATTCCTCGAGCCATTTCAGCGTGTCCGCATCATCACACTGAAGCATCTTAAAACCCTTGATTGTGGTCAGCTGGCCGAAGAGAGGGATATGCTTCCCCTTCTTCAGGATAGCATCATTCACACCCTCAAGGATTCTGAGCTCTATCAGCTGCCACTGGTCCTCTGTCAGTCGACGTTCGGGGTTCCCGTAGTCAACCACAGCGACCCTAAGACCGTCCTGTACGACGTCTGCAACGGTTTTTCGCTTTTTGTTGCAGGCCACCGGCGGCGACACCGTATCGTCGTGCCTGCCCCTTTTTGGAGTTCCGACCACTGCGCCCGATTTCTCTGGAGCAGTAGTGGTCCACCTGAGTTTACCCGCCGCTGAGGTCGGGAGCAAAGGGCCTCCATTCCTCGCAGCAAGTAACCTCATGCTGGCCCCCAGTCCCGAATACTGCCCCGCTTTCTCGCCATCCTGACTTACCTCAGCGGCCATTGGAACATCGGGTTTCCCCGAGCCATGGCGGTGCCTTGATTTGCCAGAAAGACACACAGACACGCGCGATATGGGTGCCTTCACCGTCTCCTCCGCCGCCGTTAGCATCTGGCGTTCCCTTTCAGTGTAGGAATTCGGGTCGCGCTTCTTCATCCGTCGTATCAAGCGTTTGGCGTTCAGCCTCTGCTTGACGGTCTTCCCCACGTTTCCAGCACTACCTGCCTTGCTCTCCTCAGCGACCATTGGAACATCGGGTTTCCCCGAGCCATGGTGGTGTTGCTTCGGGTCCCTCGGCAGGGTGCCCCCCAGTCCCGAATACTGCCCCGCTTTCTCGCCATCCTGACTTACCTCAGCGGCCATTGGAACATCGGGTTTCCCCGAGCCATGGCGGTGCCTTGATTTGCCAGAAAGAGCGATCACCGTACAGCAGCTGTCCAGAGTGGTATCACCGTCCGGGACCTTTTCTGGACCAGTCGCGACAGACGCAGGTTGCGATTCAGCTGGGCTGGCTGAGCCTTCGCTCGAGCCGGGCTTCGTATCATCAACAACCTTCGCCCTTTCAGACCGCACACCACCCTGATCCTCCACGAACCAGAGTGAGCGAGGAGCTCATTACATCGTTCGGGTTTGCATCCAGTGGTGCCCGGTCGCATTCGCGGTGGTCCCATAGGCTCCACATCGCCCGGCCTCCAGCAGGGGCCATCTCTGCGTCCGTTTTATCGGTCGCTGAGGATAGCCCCTGTAGGAAGGCCCGCGCGTTATGCAGCCTTTTACGGTCGCTTTCGTTGAGTTCATCCCAGGTCTTGTTACCCAACCTTCTAACTGTCAACTTGCTTTTTGCGATCCTCTTACGAGTCGAAGCTGTTGACATGGTTGACAGCCCGGATGAGCTGGCGACAGACATATTATCGTCCTCACGAAGAAGCAGTTTCTCCACGTTGACGGCAATATTACCGCCGCCTACCTCACCGACACTAATCGATTCGTTGTCCGTTGTCGCGCATTGGAGAAGAAGGTTCTCCTCCGTCATGTCCGTCGTCGTTCCTAAATTTTTTAAAGTTTTTTCTTTTTTGGAATTCATTTTTAGAGCTCGCATACTAAAGACCAGACTCCCTCCTGGCCACGCATCCCTCGGCGCATGAAGCTCAACCTTGGATTAGGGGATTTTAAGGAGTTACCTCTCCTTCGCCCGACTATGTTGGCCAGACCCAGACAGAACTATGTCCGTGTCGGGAACTGTTACCGGCGGTCACCAACGTGGAGGTCATAGTCGCACTTCCAAACACACACAGTTACGGCACGCACCATCTGTTCACTAGAATGATTACGTGTTTATCCCCCTGCACAGAGCTGAATGACTAACAACGAGCAGATTGTGACTGGCACGTTTCTTCTCACCTTTGACGACGAGGTCCGAATCAATGACTCCTTATACCAAAACCTGAGGAGCTACGTAAAAAAATCTCCAGTCGCTGCAGTGTCAACGTTCCTCAACATAACAGGTCATCAAGAAATACTGAGCCTACCGTACTTACAAAGGCTGAATATGGAAAATTTGCGATACATTAATGAAATTAACAAAAGCAAATAAAACGGCCATTAATATCTGCATTGGTCGCGACTATCTTTTTGCTCTTTTGCTACACTTCGCTCAAGCTTTACAAAAACATCAGAGGGTTCGCGATCAACACAACATTCAAGCTTCCGTTGATAACCTAAAGAAGTCCGCGGACGTCCTTCACTTAAAGGAGGGAGGAGTTAATACGATCACCCACCAACAAAGTAGTTGCTAAAGTAAACAGGCATAGCAGGTATCGATACTGCGCACCATCAGCAGTCATTGCGTATACCACACATAAATACCACTCATTGTGCACCATCTGCAAGTATTGCGGAGACCACACCAGCAATCAATACTTCGCGTTGACAATAATGTTGACGTCACTGGCGCGATCCACGACACATGTGCAACGTGGGGGATCTGCAGTTTGACACCATGTTCGATGCGGGAGAGCAGCAGTTTTAGGGCACATGGCTAGGTTTAGTTTTAAGTAATTTTGTCCTTAGTTATTAGTTGATTTTAGGATATTAAACAGCTCGGTCCTCGAGCAAGGAACGGACCTTTGTTTTTTATTTTGTGCAACATGGCACTTCTTAATTTGCATATGAATTTTTCATAAAATATTATTCATAAAGCATTTACGTAAATTTTATTTTGTAAATAATTTACAAAAATGGTTTAAAAACTAATTATGTAATGGAAAATAGGTATTTACTTTAAATGTAAATTTGAAAAATATTAAAAAAAAACATATACAACTAAAAAATTAAAAAAAAAGGAACCATTAAAAATGGAATATGGATTACCATAGACATAGACCATTTTTAAAAGAGTTAAAATTTCAATGTGAACACTTTAAATAAAATAGTAAATGCTTTGAATTTGAACGAAAACATTTTATATTTAAAGTGTCAAAATAAAATTTCAATTTAAAATTAAATATATTCACTTTACTTATTCTTTTAAAAGTTATAACAATAAAATTTAAGTTTCATAAAAAATCTTAACCCAAAATAACCGTATATTTTCAAAATAAAAAATAACAAATTTGTGTGAATATTTTAAAATCAAGGAAACCTAAATAAAAAGCGGTTTACAGTGTGCGATAATAGTGGAAGTGTGCAAGCAAAGCGCCAGCGTTGGATAAAAAACTGCAGTGTTGTCCTGGATAGCTCTTCGCGTTTGTAAGAGCCATTTTCAGGACAGCGATTTCATTATATCTCCGCTAAAAGCAACCGCGTCGATCACGACTCCAACCTGGAGCAGCCCCTTTGCCATGTGTTCAGCCGATCGAAGAAGCTGTGGATGAGCAACATGCAAGTAGTTATGGCCCGAGACTTAAAAGAATCGTGGAAGATGCCTGTTTTCTACGATTGCGATAGTCGAATGACAAGGTCATGTCTTAAAAGCATCATTACTGCCCTTTATCGTTTGTGTGGTGCTAAAGTACAACTTGACCGTATAAGGGTTAAAAAGTTTTGTTTACATTTTTTGACAGGACAGGCCCTGTACTCAAAAAAATATAAAACGTCACTCCTACTTTGATTAATATGCTTAGGTAGAAACTGAATATTTTTATGCAAGCGTAAATGAACTGTCAATATTTGTATAGAAAATAATATACACCCAACAAATAATTTTCGTTTACGACAAATTTACACAAGCTTACAGCCGTAAATGAAACGCTTGGAATAAACTAACCATTGATAATTCATTATTAATAATTATTGAATAACAAAAAGTGATCCGTACTATTCAATTTACTCTTTCTTTGTTAATATCTTTTCTATACGCATTGTTTTTATAACCCTTATATTAACTTGCTTTGGGTGGACTATATATATATATATATTAGACCGGTTCAAAAACCTAGGAACTGTCCGGTTGGGCCAGTTTGGTTTCTTTGTATATAAAACTAGAGAGTGGACAGACGGACAGACAGACGAACAGCGCTAAATCGACTCAGGAGGTGATGCTGATCAAGAATATATATAATTTTCCATACCGAACACGCCCCCTTATGGCCGTTACAAACGTTGTGTCAAAGTGAGTATACCCTGCCACAGTGAGTGTGGGGGTATAAATATATAAAAATGTGAAGTTTGGAGCCAATCGGATAAAGAAAAGTCGGCGGGGAACGCACTTCTTTTTCCCATACAAAAGTGAAAAACATTGGAAATTGTGCTCGGGTTTTGATGACACTTTATATATTAGTTAATTTGGGGTCGCTGATCTCAAATATGAAGTTGGTTTGAATGAGCAACTGGTTTTGCCAATAATTGCAGTTCAAATCGAAATTTTCTTTTTTTTTAAATTCACAGGTAGCTGAAAGCAAGCTTTGATTTTAATATTCTTTTTTTCTTTAATAGATATGACGTTTCTATTCCATATGTTTCAACCGATTCCAAAAAGTTGTATAGTTTGGGGTCCATCAGAGGCGGGGGGGGACTCAAACTCCTTCTTCTTAAACATGGCATAACTTCCAATTCCTTTAAGTTACAATGATGAAATTTGGTAGGTGGGTTCTTATTGACAAAATGAAATTTTATACCATTTGGAAAGGAAGTGCGGGGGCATAGCGAGCGGGATGGAGCCAATTTAAAGTTCTAACTTTCGTATTTTTTAAGCTACAGGGCCGAAGTTTTGTACTTAGGTTCGCATTCGGGAAAAAGAGGAAAAAAAGGGGAAAAAAGAAGTAAAAAAATTTAAAAAGAAAGTAAAATAAAAAAGAGTAAAAAACAAGTTTTCTCACTTCGAAATTCAAAACTACAATAAAAACTGTCCTCATATTTTTTTTGTACCATTAAACATTGACCAACTCAAATAAAAAAAAATTTTTTAAAAGAACAAGTAGTGACCGACCGAAATTCGGTTTCGGTTTTTCGGCTTGTCGGTCAAAAAAACTGTTTCGGCCGTGTTTCGGATTCGGCCGAAATTTAGAAATTTCAGCAAACAAAACCGAAAATGTAAATTTTTATCAATATTAAAAAAATTATAAAAAATTAGAGAGTGGCTATACCGAAGCTAAAATACCCCCACACAGAAGGAAAAGTACCTCGAACATAAAAAAATGTGGACTCAAGACCCTATTTTGAGCCAATTTTAGGTGGTTTTGAAGCCCGGACCATATCCAAAATCCGTTTCCAATCAAATCCACCAAAAAAACGGACGGACGGACAGACGGACATCGCTAAATCGACTACGGAGGTGATGCTGATCAAGAATATATATACTTTTACATACCGGACATGCCTCCTTATGGGCGTTACAAACGTTGTGTCAAAGTTAGTATACCCTGTCACAGTGTGTGTGAGTGTATAAAAATGTTAAATTAGCGTTTTACACAATTATTTTGCAATCACTTTAGGATTGTAAAAATATATTTTTTTTAACACATACATTTTTTATAATAACATTAGTCGAAAAAAAAAAACTTGCTTCGGAAAAATTGAGGATGCCATCGCACAGTGATTTGTCTCCATATAAGCTTGGGACAAAAATCTAAGGAGAGTTCTAAATTAATTAAAACTAAGTTTCTGAATGTATTTTTAGGTCCGTTGATTTCAAAAATGTGATCGATTTTACTATAACCCTCTTGAGTCTTGAGATATGTAACAAAAATTTCAAACTGGATTTTTTGGCAAAAGTGAAGTGTCTAGTAACGCCTCG
The DNA here is from genome assembly GCA_951394025.1 of Heteromyza rotundicornis. Taxonomy (NCBI): domain Eukaryota; kingdom Metazoa; phylum Arthropoda; class Insecta; order Diptera; family Heleomyzidae; genus Heteromyza; species Heteromyza rotundicornis. The sequence goes on along the minus strand of OX596010.1, from coordinate 57,450,646 downwards.
GGCCCATAATCCCTCCCATATACAAGTATTGATAGTTTCTAATCTTAAATGTTAAATTCCAGATAGTTTGCTTCTAAATAACAAGTAAAAATTCATTTGAAAAATTAATCTGAAAACTTTTTTACGAAAAGGTTACAATTGTATTTGGAAAGAAATTTGTTTCCAAGCACACTTACTAAGCTTACTATATACTTGGTTTTTTAATTTGAAAAAAGAGTTTTAGCTACATATTTGTGAAAAGCTTACAGTAGTGTTTGGAAATAAATTCGCTTTCAAATGCATTTACTCTAAATTTACATTTCATATTATGGAAAAGGTTACGTTTGCGGAAAGCTTATAGTAGAGCTTGGAAATAAATTAGTTTCCAGACACATTGACTATATAGATTTTATATTTGGAAACAATTTTTTTATAAGCCTATTTGGGAAAAGCTTACGATTGAGTTTGGAAATAAGCTTGTTCCCAAACACGTTTACTTTAGCTTTTATTTTTGTTTGTTGGGCAGCGACTCACAAAAGTATTCGTACTTGCTTTATGTGTTGTGGCTCACTGACATTATTTTTATTATCAATATTAGTATCAATGAAAGGTCTATTCAATTTGTGATAAAAAACAATTTATGAAAGTTTCAGTTATTAATTGCGAAACTAAAATCGTTGTACTAAAATTGACTTTTAATTTGAAATCAGCGATCCTGAATTAACTAACAAATATGTGTCGGTTAAAACCATCACAACTTCTGTAGATTTCACTCGATTTTGCTCGTTTATATTATGTTGGGGTTGGGAGCAACAAAATTCGCAACTTCAAAAAGCCATTGTCAGTCCAATACCCATAGCTTTGCTTGCAATAATTTAGTATTTTTACGTCATTATACAAATATCAATTCAATCAATTCAGTTTATTAAGTCTATGGATACAAAAAATCCTTACAGACTAGCAATAACATTAAAAATAAAAACTTAAAACTAGAAAAATAATATTTTAAACAATTAAAAAACCACATTCAAAAGTAATTTAAATGAAAATCTGGTAACAGAAAAATCAATATCAAAATTAGCATTATTTTTGTTAAAATGAGATAGAGTTCTATTCAAAGGCTCATTAATGGCATAGTTTGATCTATGAAACTTAATGAAAAATAAATCATTTCGCCTCAAGCATTTATTAGGAAATTTAAACAAAATTAATTCTAACAATGCTGGACAATCAATATTACCACAAATGATGTCATACACAAAAACAAGGGATTGTAGAGTTCGCCTTTTTTCAAGAGATTGAATACTTAAAAGCAAACAACGAGAAACGTACGAAGGCAGTGGATCAACAAAATGCAGAGGTCTCAAAGCAAACTTAATAAATTTCCTCTGAACGCGTTCTAAACGATTAATATGGGTAGCATAAAAAGGATTCCAAATAAAACAAGCATATTCTAATTTGGACCTCACAAAAGAATTGAATAAAAGCCTAAGCGTGTATGGATCCGTAAAATGCGAACTATTACGACGCACAAAAGCCAAAAGAGAATAAGCTTTAGGAAGAATGTAATTCACATGGGCAACAAATGTAAACCCAGAATCGAAAAGAACACCCAAGTCTTAAATTTCCTTAACCGTCTTCAATGTCGAATTTGAAATTTTATAGGTGGAAATAGGTAAAAAATTTGATTTCGAAAACGAAACATGAAAACATTTATTTAAATTCAAACATAATTGGTTTTTATTACACCATAAAACAAAATTATTTAACTCTAACTGCAACTCAAAAACATCATTAGTATTGGCAATTTTTGAAAAGATTTTTAAATCATCCGCATATAATAAAAATTTAGCGTTTGAAAAACAAACACTAACGTTATTAATAAACAAAGTGAAAAGTAAAGGGCCCAATATACTACCCTGCGGAACTCCAGAGGAGGCAAAAAAATTGTAAGATGTAGCACCATCAACAAGAACAAAAGAACGTCTACCAGAGAGATAGGACTTAATCCATCTAAGAAAACTAGAATGGAAACCTATCTTTCCCAGTTTAGAAATAAGGATGCTATGAGACACCTTATCAAAAGCTTTAGTGTAAATGACATCAACATGTAGACCAAGTTCAAAAGCCGAAATACAATATTGATTAAACACAGCCAAGTTAGTGACTGTTGAACGCCCAGCAACAAAACCATGTACAAATTGTACATTGAAGACGGAATATTTGAACAACATTTTTTAGTCTGAATGAAATTCCAAAAGAATTTCGGGTTTGACTTTATATCACCCTCACAACGTAACAAGTAATGCTTATAATGAATTTTATTAAGGCAATTAAATTCACTCATATAGTGTAAATATTTGACCTTATATACAACATCATTTGGAGCTTTATAACGATTATAAAATTTATTTTTCTAATTTTTTAATTTTTTGAGACCTTTGGTGTACAAAGGTAATTTAGGTATTTTTTTAGGCATAAGAGGAATGCAAATTTTACAGATCTCAGACAATTTACACAAAAATAAATTATAAGAAGAGTGAACATCATTTGCATTAAAAATGACATCCCAGTCAACATCATCTAACATATTATTTAAATAATCAAAATCACATAAATTATAATTATAAATTTTCCAATTGAAGAAGCAAAATTCAAAAATTCATAAAATTCTATTTCAACTAACAGAGGAACATGATGCATATCACAATTAGAAAGTGGAAAAACACATTCCAATAATTGAAAATTCATATTATTTCTTATAAATACAAGATCTAAAATCCTATTTAAACTATTAACAATAAAATTTATCTGTACTAGATCAATGCTAAAAAAACTATCAACAACATAGATTTCAGATAATTTATTAACATTATTAGGTATACAACTTTTATTAGAAGATACAAAAGACCAAACAATTTTGTTAAGATTGAAGTCCCCAAGGACACATAAGTGATTATCACCAATATAATTATCAGATAAATATATGACATTATCAACATTTGCGTAATAAAGTTCATCACTGTGAGGAGGAACATATGAAACACAAACAAATAACAATTCAGAGGCGCCACGAATAGATACACACAGTTGATCAATCAACTTGTCACTATTTTGCAAAGCAACAAATTGTGAACAGAGCGATCTTTTAACAGCAATAAGTACACCGCCACCTCTAGTGCACCCCGTTTTTAGAGCATCTCTATCTTTGCGATAAATTTGATACAGCAGAGTGTCAAAAAATTGGAATCCGAATTCAGCCAAGTTTTACTAAAACAATGATAGCATAATCACAAGATGACGAAGACAATAAAACATTAGTCGCTTTAGTACGCTTTCCAGAAATATTCTGGTAAAATATTTTAAGAGAACTGCAATCAGCAATGGGCGCTTTGGAATTTACGATTTCAGTCGAGGCTCTCCCTGTTTTGGCAGAAACTTAAAGGGTCGAACCTTCACATTCGACGGCCACAACTAAAGGAAGCAGAGACACCAACTTTCAAATTAACAAATTTTAAGTTTTCAAGCACAGTATCACTCTTAACGAGCTTATAGCAAACGAGATGTTGCGAACCAATTTCGGCGCTCTTCTCAATGTATGTGATTATACTCTCATCAGTTACAGTGGGGTTAAAAGAGGATAAATGTATCCACTTTTTTTTCACTACAACTTCCAAATCGTTGTTGTCATCAACTCCAATAACAACAGGTTGCTTATTAATTTTATTCTTTTCTTGGCAGCAACATTTGAGTCAGATTTTATGAGATCAACCATCATTATATTTCTTTGCTTAGGATAAAAGTTATTTATATGGCTAAAAAATTTCCTTCTTATAAAAATTAAAACGATATTAGTTCGTTGGGTTTTCTGACTTATTTTAGTTTTTTTACTGAAAAATATAAGTCAAAAATTATCCAAACAAATTTTTTAAAAACTGGAATCTGGACATAGCACAAAAAATCTGGACAATCCCGACGAATCCAGTCCGTGTGGCAACCCTAACTACAACACATTTTCGGCAGAAAATGCATTTTTACATTTATACTCTCTTATTTGCCCAGTGAAGATTGAAGATTTGAAAAAAGCTCTGTCATTCCTCCGTCCTTTATAGCTACACCCAGAAAACAAAAACTGTTGGGCAGCAGAATTTTCGGCCAACCGAATGCTAGCGGCTGTCACAACATCTACTTTCAGATGTTGCAACATCTACTTTCAGATGTTGCAGCATCTACTTTCAGATGTTGCAGCATCTACTTTCAGATGTTGCAGAATCTACTTTCAGATGTTGCAGCATCTACTATCTGTTGTCCCAACATCTACTGTCTGACGCAGCAACATCTCTCTGATACTGCAAAAAGAATGTCAAAAATAATGCTAACGTGTAAGAGCGAGACAACAATTTACTTAAATTGTGCAAATGAAAAAAAATATACAAAAAAAAAGTATTACGAAAAAGAATGTAAGAAAAAGAAAGCAAACGTGTTTGATGTTGTCTTGTAAAATTAGAGAAATAATTTTATAATTTAATTTCATATATAAGCACAAGACTTTTAATGCGAAATAATTCTCAATTCTTACACGAATTTGATGGGCAACATACTTTTTACTGCAAATACATATGGTGTTTTATATCCACAATTAACGCGCTTTCATAAAACGCAATATTTAATAATTTCATTCAATTCGCAGAAAATTTTAAATGTTTAAATACGTGTTTTTCGGAAATTAACAAAATATAAACTATTCCGCACAATTTTTCGAAGCATAAAACACTTCTTTTTGTTTGCAATTCTTTATAGTTTAATCATAATTAGGTTTTAAAAATATTTTCTAGATGCGTAAAAGATAAACAAGATGGATGCATAATAGTGATGGACAAAATTTGATGAATAATAGTGATGGGCGATATAGTAAAGGGGATGCCACACAAATTTTTGTTGTTTGTCAAATTAAAATGTTTGTGGTTTGGAAAAATTAAAAATGAACACTAATTGAAAGAGTGAATATTATTTCAAAAGAGTGTTATTTTAATTACAAAATTTGTTAAAGAAATACGTAATGTAATTAAAGGACGCTATTACAAATGAATGTTTGAATGAAATATTTTATGAATCAATTTAAAACATATCGATCTTCATCGAAAAAAAAGAAAATGTTTGTATATATTGATTAAAATAATCTCTATGGCCCCGATATTGTCAAAAAAAACTTCCATTACCCCCATCTACAAAATTCTCGCATACTATACATCGCATACGATAAATCGTAAGTATAGACCACTTATAGCAACCCTTTTGTGACATAAAGATAAAAGGTGTCAGATTGACCTGGCACGCATAAAAAAATTAAAATAGCGTAAAACGGAGTAAAAATTCAAATAAATAGGGGTCAATGGACGCCTGTGTGGCATGGGCTTAAGCCTTCAACTATTTTTCTGAATTAGTTTGCAGCCTTTGTAATGGCTGGTCAAATGTTTATTTTTGTGAATTTTGATAAAAGAAACTTAGATTAAAAAGAAGAAATCAATAAATAAAAACACAAAAGTGAAAATAAAAATAGATTTGCAACACTGGTCTTTTGCTTCCTACATGGCATCACTCGATTCGGTTGTGGTAGCTTTTTTATTTGATATGTTCTGTCAGCTGAAAAAAAGTGGCTGCTTCAATCTACTATTCTGTTGTTAAATCCGAATTGAACATTTTAGCGTTTCTTCTGGTATTACAAGCGAATTTGGGTCTCTCTCAAGCGAAAACTAGAGCTGCAGACGAATATTTGTTACCACAACCTCGCGCCAAGCGATTATTTTTTTGTGTGTACAATAAACTGCAATGTGTAATTAACGATTTGCTAAATGTTTTGTATTCATTTTATATTTTAATTTTCAAATGCAAATGATATAAGTACTTGATTTTTTATTTTTTTTTTTAATTAAATTAATTTTATTTATTGGATCTTCTAAACACTTGGAACTAACATTAATTTTTAACGGTACAAATTTCACATTTTTATTTTACTACTTGACCCAATCCAATGATTTGGACAACACTATGTAGGTTTCGCTCATAGAGACGTCATCAAGGCGATGTTGACATCGATGGATGTTGGCATCGTCAGGATGGCGTCATATGCGGTATGTTGGAATTGCTGAGGATCACGGGGCTATCTATTCAAGAACTTTCGACTGCATTCTTTGTAGTTTCTCAACCTTTGATGGGAAAGCTGTTTCCCAGAGCTCAATCCCATATGTGCATATGGGTTTAATCACACTTTTGTATAAAAGGATTTTATATGTGGTGTTGAGTTTGGATTGCTTCGAGAGGATTTAATTTAGTTCGAGTTTTTTCAATTTGATTTGTGTGAGTTTGGGTTCGATGTGTTTTTTGCAAGTGAGTCTACGATCGAGATGCATACCAAGGTATTTGGTTTCACGACACTGTGGTATTACATTACCATTTATTTTAAGGGTGGCGCAAGTATCTTTTCTTAGGATGAAGTTTCATTCTCCACTGAGATAACCAGTTTGGCAGTGTGTTTAAATGCTATTGCACGTGTTGTGATGCCATTTTGGGGTCTGAGTGTGAGCATAATGTTGCGGTGTCATCGGCAAATGTTGAGATGAGGGTCTGATCATAAATGGGCATATCAGCTGTATAGAGTATATACAGTAGGGGTCCGAGGACGCTGCCTCGGGGTACTCCGGCAAGAATATCTAATCTACGAGAAACGAAACTTTCATGTTTAACTACAAATTGTCTGTGGGTCAAGTAGTTGTCAAGCAAAATGTGAATGCTTGCGGGTAATAGTTTCTGTAGTTTGGATATCAGTCCTCTATGCCATACCTTATCAAAGGCTTGGGTGATGTTGAGGAATACTGCTGAGCAGTATTGCTTTTTCGAATGTTTTTTTGATCAAGTCAACAATGCGATGAACCTGTTCAATTGTGCCTGCTTTTATCTAAATCCGAATTGGTGATTGGGTATTTCACCTTTAGCGAGTATTGTGGGTAACATCATTTTTATCAGAATTTTCTCAAGAAGTTTTGATAGGGTAGAGAGTATGCTTATTGGGAGATATGAACTCACGTTTGTAGGGTCCTTTCCCGGTTTCGGGATCATCGTGATCTGCGACAGCTTCCAGTCAGTTGGGTAGCGACCTATTCTTAATATAGCATTGTATATGTGAGTAAGTGAGTAAAAGCAATTGAGGATACCTCTTTCACCATTTTAGGCGTTATTAAGTCAGGACCTAGAGCTTTTTTGGGTTAACTTGGCAATATCATCCATTAGTGTTAAAATTTAACCTGGTTTCGAGCTGTGGTAACGGATAATTTGCAGTTGGGGGGTTTGGAGTAAATACATTTTGTAGGTGACTTGCGAAAGCAGTACCTTTTTCGTCATCACTTTTAGCCCAGTCTCCGTTGGGTAAACGAATTGGCGATACTGTAATAATGGGTCGTTTTAAATTTTTTGTGGCACGCCAAAGTGAGTAATTGGTTGAGCTTGTCGGTGTAAGCTTTTCCATGTATTGATGCAGATCATTCTCGGTTGTTGCCTTCAGTTCATTTTGGAGTTTTCGTGTAATGAGGGTCAGCTTTTTTTTCAGATGGGGTGATCTGAATTTTTTCCAATCACGCCTTATTGATCTACTTGATTAAGTAATAAATTATTACATTATAAATTATTAAATACAATAACTGTAAATATATGTAATACATAATTTTATTTTGATATTTGGAAATTTCTTATTGCAAACAAAACAACACAAACACTACAGATTAACAAAAATGTTTGCCTCTTTTTGCGTAGAAATTATAATTGGTTATTTTTACAAAGATTTCTTATACATTTCATTCAATAATTAAATAACAACTATCGCTTATAATAATATTAAAATTTAATAATTAAATACATTTTAAATAGAGAGCAAGCCCAAATAACACGTCCATTCCGAAATGTGGTAGCTAAGAGCTGATAGAAACTGTGTTCGCTTTGTTTTGTGAGGAGAAAAATACACAAGTTTTTGTGATTTTGAACTGTCTACATATTTTATAAGCATTTTTGTGGAAAGTTAAATATTTTTTAATGCATATTTTGGATTTGCAGTATTTTGTATCTATAATTAAACTATTTCTCCTTTTTTGAATTAAATAAGCAAAAAGGCCACTAATTTTTTTTTAAATTTGCTTTTTAAAACATGGTTTTTTTTGCAGTACATTTATGTTTTAATTTTTAAAAGAAATGTTTTCAATTTCAATTGTCTCGCTCTTTCGTTAGTCGTTTGAAATTGATAATACTGTTGTTCTTTTCTGTTTAAAAAACTCGAAGTATATTTAAAAAAATCATAGTATAGTTTTAGGGCGTTTTTTAAATAATGCAAAGTATACTTTTATTACAAAATATGTATATATGAAACATTTAGACACTGTTAAATAATGTTAACAGTAGACCAACCTGTTGAGCGTCTAGCGCGCACTGCAAACTCCTGAGGGTTCGAATCCCAGTCTCGAATTTGAGAAAATAAAAAGTTAACTATATATAAATAAGTTTAATTTAATTTAATAAAAACAAAGTAAAAAAAAAAATTTTTTTGGAATTTTTTTAAATTTTAAAGTTTTTTTGACTATTTTTGTTTTAAAATTGGTTTTTAGCGCATGTGTTTTAAAATAAAAGAAATCTGTACAAAGTTATTTTTTAAAAACAAAATCGTTCAATTTTAAAACATTTTCGTTTAATTTTAAAACATTTCCTTCTCAATGTGCCGATATCCTTTAAAAAAAGCCCGAGTTAAAGCGCTTTAAAAATTTGGGGGCGTGGCAATTGGAGGATCTTACATTATCACAACATCCCTCTGCCATTCACAAACCGGCACCAAATACAAAATTTCAGTGAAATCCCTTGAATTGGACCGGAGCTACGCTAGTAAATTTGGAAATAATTTTAAATTGAGGAAAAATTACCGTTACCTGTTAGTGGCTGAGAAATGAAATTAGCCATAATAGTGCGTTCAATGAAATTAGCCATAATAGTGGGTTTAGATTGAGCAAAACGCGCATGTTTCTCTAATGGTTTCAAACGAAATTCGAATAGTTCACATTGGCTGAAACCCTAAGTGGCTGTCATTGGCTGTCAAAAAGTGGTTTACTTTTAATTTTTTTTAATTTGGGACCATTCGCGGAGTTCAAGATATGGTCCAAATAAACAGTCGGAACAAATTGTGTGGTTCAAGCCAGGCATATTTTAGGGATTTTTTAGAACTACAAAAATAAATAAAAATGGGATCAAATAAGAAATTACCACGTTTTCATATCATTGAAGGTGTGGATTAGAGTGAACCTTTTTTTGTCGAAATTCAAATTTTTTTCACGCCGCCTCCTAAACTATTGGAAATGATTTAAAAAAAAATACAAAAAAAATGGGTCGTTCGGTAAACGGGAAGATTACCTGAAAAATTACTCAGTTGTATGGGGGAGCAGAAAATCAAACTCAAAATTAAAAAAAACGTTTTTTGCAGTATCTTAGACTTTATCCATACAAATTTGATTCTTAAAAAAAAAATACAAAAAAGGTCACGTTCTTTATTCACGTAATCTTTATTTTAATATTTTCGACACTTTCACACTGAGACGAACGACGAAAATGTTTTAAAATTAAACGAAAATGTTTTAAAATTTAACCATTTTGTTTTTAAAATAGAGCTTTGCACAGATTTGTTCAATTTTAAAACACGTGTGCTAAAAATAAGTTTAAAAACGTAAATGTTCAGTTTTAAAACATTATTTTCAAAATAAGGAAATTTTTTTTTTTGTTTGCAATTTTTTTTTTTTTTTATTAGATTTAGTTAACTTTTTATTTTCTCAAATTCGAGACTATTAACAGAGATGCCACTTGCACACCGAAACCATATCATTTATCGTGGTTAGTGCTAAACGTGAAAAAAGAGCATTTTGACATTTTTTGTACTGCCTCGATACCTTCTGAATTTTTCGCGTTTCGGTCGAAACCCTCCCTTTTCGGCTCAATCTGAACAATGATTTTCATTATTATTTTTCGATTTCTCATCTTATAGCCCATGGTAAGAATAGAGTAATAGGCAATATTCTGGCAATGTATCTAGCTGATATGAATGGTGACTTATTCATACTAATCGCAGAGTGACATTTACACTTGATATCTTTTTTAAGTTACAACCACCAATTTTTCAGAAAACAATACCTTTATAATTTTGTATTTTAACAAATTTGTATTTATTGCTGCACCAACAATGGTATGCATTATAGTGTGTGTAAGATATTTTGACATTATTTACCAACATTCAGTCATTATTGTGAAATGAAGCGATTCTATTGTTTTCTAGGAACATTAAGGAAAGAAACTAAAATATATACATTTTTTTTATTAGCATCAATTAGAGACATGTTTGTTGGCCAGTGCATGCCATATTATACAATATTTGATCCGAATTTCGGTAATGCTTAGAGATTTTGGAATTAAATCCCTGGATAACATCACATTGCTGTTACCACAAAAAATTCCAGGATTCTCTCAAGAAAATCCGGAATTTTTCGGAAACGCAAGCCATCCTTTGTATGAAAAAACCGCATTTCTTGAATTTTTATTTTTAGCTCGAAATTTCCCGCAAAATCCGTGATCATTGTGAATAAAGAGAGAGACAGAGAGAGCACAAAAAATCCATATAAAAAAAGTAACTCTCCATTCTCAGCGATCTATGCGCAGCAGAGAGAGTAAAAAAACATACAATAATGTTCTGCAAGCACAGACTATGTCAATGCAATCGAACGGAAATCTGTAAGCATACTATTAAATCTTTACTTATATAAAACTCTTCGTGAGTATGTATGTATGTATGTATGTATGTATGTATGTATATATGTATGTATGTATGTATGTATGTATGTATGTATGTATGTATGTATGTATGTATGTATGTATGTATGTATGTATGTATGGATGTATATATGTATGTATGTATGTATGTATGTATGTATGTATGTATGTTTGTATGTTTGTTCCCTTATAACTCAAGAAATACTTGACCGATTTTAATGAAACACATGTCAAAATGTAGTTAATGTCATTGACCTCATCATAGGCTATATGCCATTTCATTAACTTTTGGCGTTCGAGGTGGGCGTGTTAAATATTATTTTAAAATACCATAATTCATGCAGTGTTTAACCGATTTCGCTGAAATTTTATATGTGGTTTTGGGTAATGAATGGATAACATGTTGATTTTGAAAATTTGCAATCCGCCCACTGCCACGCCCTAAAATTTTGAAAGATCTGTAACTCGGGTCCTATTCAAGGGATTTCGCTGAAATTTTGGATTTGTTGCTGGGAGGGGAATGGGCAGAGGGATGACTTGCAAAATCTATTTTTATTTCAGTTGCTTAAATAATACATATAACATTTCTACGTTAACATGAAATTACAAAATTATTGCGAGCGAAGCTTTGAGTATAAGCTATTGTTATATTGTTGTGATCATATTAAATGCTATTTGCAGGAAGTTTAAAAATTGTATAAATACATCGATACACAATAAAACACATATGCTATGTTCCCAAAATTGTAGAAAATAAAAAACCAAATAGCTTCTGTATTTTACGTAAAAAATTTGACAAATTTTTTGAAGAACACAAATTTTTTTTAATTAAAATTTTATTGAAAGAAATTTTGTTTTTAAATTTTGTCACCTAGTGTACATAAATAACGAACATTACAAACCCCTACAAACTAAAAAAACACAAAAACCTTAATTTAAAAATTTGTACCCAAATTCACTGCGAACAATACAAAAAAATTTGTAGCTAACAAACTTGCGTTTTCATTTTTCACAAAAGCGATAATATTAATATATCTAAATTTTAAATATGCTTCGAAATAAAATGAAGCCGTTAAATTATAAACAAATCTTTAGCTCAAAATTTCTTCAAAAAAATGTTTTGTACAAAATTCTTACGAAAAGTGATTTTTTCACAGAAAATTAATAAAAAGCCTGATGGCCGCTTAATCAGTTTTTCATACTAAGCTTTCTCGCACCAAAATTCGTTCACTTCGCATTGTTTCTTCATGCAAAATTTTTTCCATGGCTTTTTCGCAAACACATTTTGTGATTTTTTTAAATAGAAAAGAACAACAGTATTATCAATTTCAAACGACTAACGAAAGAGCAAGACGATTGAAATTGAAAGCATTTGTTTCGAAATTGAAAACATAAATGTGGGAAATGACGGACGTACAACCCGTAGTTGACAAACGTACTAGAACGGACAATAAATGAAAGTACCACCAAAAACGACCCTGACAAACATGACACTTTAACGAAAACAAAGACATAACTTAACGAAGACAATAGGAAGACGAGGACAAAAAGCTTGACTAAAAAGTCAGTCGTAAAACTCATCTCAATTTATACTTTTCTTAACCCTTAAAGTCCTGGAATCGAAATACGAGGAATTTTGTTATGAGAAGTTTGGTTCTAGGATGATTTTAGGCTGAAAAACACGAATTTCAAGTCCGTTTGTCAAAAAAATGTTACCTGGAAGCGCCAGTTGAAAAAGATTGAAGACCGTCTGTGGACGGTCTTAGGACTTTAGCTGAAAAAAAATAAAACTTGTGCGGTATAAAAAATCGTTTTTTTTTCGAAGTAAATGCTTAGTACATTGATCAATACAGGTAAATACTAACAAACAATAAAAAAACGAAAATTTATTTTGAAAACAAATAAAAAAAATTCAGCAGTCGATTGAGCAGTTGCGAAGTATTTTTTTTTTTAATTTGAATTTACACGAAAACTTTTAGTAATTTTCGCGCCTGTTTTTACAAAATTTTTGACAGAAGTTGCTGTAGCTTTAAAAACTGTTCCCGGATTGCGTTGAAACCGACACCATTCGATAGGTAAATTCAATCCGATGAATAAAGTCTAACGCTTAGAGCGTGAAAAGTATTGAGTTTGAATAGAATTGCATTTTAGTGATGACCTTCTGTAGACGGTCTTAGGACTTTAAGGGTTAATAATTATTTACTCAATGTTAATTTGATACTACAAATATTTAATAAAACAATTGAATTAAACCTGACAAAAAGGCCGTCCTAAAAGTGGTGTCAGAAGTGGGATGCGAATTCATTTCGAAAATAAGCAAAAAACTGTTTGCTTGATGAACCAAAAAAAAAGAGTAAAAAACAAGTTTTTTAAAATATAACCCTTTAACCGACTAAAAAGCAGAAAATAAATTTCCTTTAAATTAATTTCCGCAATTTCGATTTAAAATTAAGGGTTTTTGGCTACTGTCCTCCTAATATCATTTCAGATTTTGAAGTCGCCAAAAACCCTTAATTTCGGAAATTAATTTAAAGGAAATTTATTTTCTGCTTTTTAGTCGGTTTAAGGGTTATATTTTAAAAACTTGTTTTTTACTCTTTTTTTATTTTCCAATTTTTTTTTTTTTTTTTTTTTTAATTTTTAATCCCCCTTTTTCTCCTCTTTTTTTCCTTTTTTACTCTTTTTCCCGAATGCGAACCTAAGTAAAAAATTTCATCCTTGTAGCTTACAAAATACGAAAGTTAGGTCTTTAAATTTAATTTTAAATCGAAATTGCTGAAATTAATTTCAAGGAAATTTATTTTCAGCTTTTTAGTCGGTTAAAGGGTTATATTTTAAAAAACTTGTTTTTTACTCTTTTTTTATTTTCCCCTTTTTTTTAAAAAAATTTTTTTTTTCGGTATATTTCTTTTTCATTTATATTTTGCCCGTATAATTTTTCTTCTTAAATTTTTACATTTAAAAATTTTTTTGGGTTTACAAATAAAAAATTGTTCCCCCCTTTTCCCCCCCTTTTTTTTTTCCTTTTTTACTCTTTTTCCCCAATGCTAGCCTAAGTGAAAAATTTCAGCCCTGTAGCTTAAAAATTACGAAAGTTAGAACTTTAAATTGGCTCCATTTCGCTCCCCTTTGCCCCCACACCCCCGTTTCCAAAGGGTATAAAAAATCATTTTGTCAATAAGAACCCACCTACATCATTGTAGCTTGAAGAAATCGGAAGTTATGCCATGTTTAAAAAAAAAAGTTTGAGTCTCCCCACGGCCCCCTACGCCTCTGATGGACCCCAAATTTAATAGAATGCATTGTCACCGGAGTTCTATCAGTGTTCCAAATTTCAGCTCTCTAGCTCATGTGGAAGTGTATGAAAAAGCCGACGTAGTCTTACGCATTGGTTTTAAAAACATAAACTTAGAAAAATGGTCAAGACATACAAAAATAAAAGTATTTCCCTCTTTCGTCCTTGGGTACGGACCCATAAAATCAATATACAAGCGCTGAAACGGTCGCTCAGTCACTTGTTGCCTTCCCATAGGTGGTCGAAGTGTGGTATTTTGATTTTTACTGCCTTTACATATATCACAGTCCTTTACCAACCGTTGCACCTGGGAAACTATTCCCGGCCAAAAATACTTTTCACGTAGCTTTGCGAGTGTTATATGCACACCACCATGCCCCGCTGATGGCAAATAATGTGCTGCCTCTAAAATGTTTTCCCGCAACCCAGACGGCACCCACAATTTCCATGCCCTATCCTCTTGAAGCACGTCGCCTGTATTGCACTCTGTCCGTTTATAAACAAACCCGTCCGATACAAATAAGTCAGGTTATTTGTCCTGGTTTGTTGTCACCGTTTTCTTCAATTCCTCATACTCTGCTGATACAAAGCCTGGGGAATTGAAGTCTACATCAAGGAATCTGTCGACTAGCTTCAGCTCTTCCATATGAATTCGCGAGAGAGTATCCGGCACCACATTTTGAGAACCCTTTCGGTGCTTAATATTGAAATTGTAAGCCTGTAACTTCAAACTCCATCTGGCTAGTCTTCCAGATAAGTCCTTCAGGCCCACAAGCCACTTCAGGCTCGCGTGGTCCGTAATTACGGTGAAGGGTAAACCTTCAACATAAGGACGGAACCTCTTAACGCTTAATACCGTGGCATAACACTCAAGCTCAGTAATGCTATAGTTTCGCTGAGCTTTGTTGAGTTTAGCCGACATGTAGGCAATCGGTCTCTCATTCTCGTTTTCATCCAGCTGAAAGAGCACTCCACCAACCCCCGTTGTGGATGCATCACACTGAATATAGAAATGCCTACCAAAGTCTGGGTTCGTCAAAACCGGTGCGGTGGTCAAACTATCTTTCAGTTGACCAAAAGCCAGCCTTGCGTCATCTGTCACTGTACATTTTTTTACATTTTCCTTCGTCAGGCAGTCATGAAGTGGAGCCGCAATTATTGCATAGTCCTTGATGAACCGACGGTACCATCCAGACATACCCAAGAACCGTCGCAGTTGTTTTGGAGTTTTTGGCTCCGGAAATTCACCCACTGCCGTTACTTTCCCTGGATCTGTCCTAATGCAGCCATCACCAACCACATACCCCAGATTCCTAACCTCTTTGTAGCAAAATGTACTCTTCTCCACGTTAATAGTTAACTCAGCATCAGACAAGCATTTTCCTACTTTCCCTAACAATTCCAAATGCGCTTCGAAATTGGCAGAACACACACGGAGGGAAATGCTTGCTGAAATCATGCGTTATAGGAATCAATTAAGTAAAAATTAGTCACGATATTGATCCATTAATTAGAAGTCAATAATCAAGAATTCTTAATCATAAGAACTGTTAAAAGTGAAAATCATAGTTTGTGATTTGTGTTTGCTTGATTTGTTTCACATAAACATGAATTATGATTTTCCCTTTTGACATAATCAATGACAAGATGGAATAAATTGTGCAAACAAAAATCAGAAATTATGATTAAAAATTCATAATTTTAGGCTTAAGTGAGAATAAATAAATCATTCGTAATAATACTTTGAGCACCTATTTCCAATTAAATAAATTAGAATTTTTTTTATTTGCTAATTTTTTTCTTAATTATTTATTTAATTTTACTTTTTTATTTGCCAACTTGCTTAGAATAATTTGTAATAACTTTTTCACAAATTCAGTTTTCCCGGAATTCGAACCGATATCATCCTCTCCAGTCCGGACGCCTAACCGATTCGGCTACAATGGCATTATTGTAAAAGCGTCTAAAAGTATTGTATATTGCTCAGCAATTCATGACAATCAACCCAGTTACTCATAATTCATGATAACACGTGCAATTTCATGACCTAGTTAATCATCAATTATTCTTCAAGAATAATAAAATAAATCAAGAAATTCATAAACCCTTATCATAATGTATTCACAATCCATATGCATAGTTTATGTACGAATTCGCATAATTTTTGACTAATATTCACAATTAATGATTATAGTTAGTAATTAAGTAACAATAATTTTATGGACTCCATAATCGTAAATCATGAGCCAACATTTCTCTCCGTGCACGAGTACACGAGACAAAGACATTCTCCTGGATCTCGGATGGAATGACTTTGTCCATCAGCCGGCACATTCTCTGGGCAGCGTTGCACAGACCAAACGGCATCACCGTGAACTGATACAACGGCCTCCCAGACTTCTCTTCTAGTGGGATCTGCCAAAACGCATCCTTTAAATCTATCGCAGAAATATACCTGGTATCCTGCAACCTACTCAGTATACCGTCTATATGCGGTAAATATATATATATATATATATATATATATATATATATATATATATATATATATATATATAGTCCGCCCAAAGCAAGTTAATATAAGGGTTATAAAAAAGACATTTTAATTTAATAAACAAAAATAATTGTTTTATGAATGATAAAATACTATTGAAAGAAGTGCTAAACAATTGTGTGCGAAATCTCGTACGAAAAACAAAAATGTTCATGAAAATGCAAAAGTCCGTTAAAAACATTTAAAATAATAAATAAACGCGCAAAGACGGAAAAGAGGAGAAATCAACGGCGAATCTGCGCATAGCAGAGGAAACAGCAGCGCAAGGAAACAGACAAACAAAATCGACGCATAGGAACAGCAAAGTGTACGACAGCGAAGAGTCGAGAAGATTACGACGGCTGCGTGGAAGAGCAAAAGAATACAGATTACATAGATTGAATGGTATTAGCTAAGTTGACGGCAGCGAGGGATGAAATAGATAGAAGCAAAGCATATGAGTGTTGATGTGGATAAGTAGAAAGAAGAAATTTTGTTTTGTTTATGATGTGCTCAGGTTAATTTCGTTTCGTTTTGACTATAATTGCGCAGGAGGCACATAGTTTTGGCAATTTCGTGTGTGCTAAGAATAATTTGAAGTTAATTGAAAGACAAGAAGAAAAATATAGAAGTTGAAAAAAGAGATAATTTGATATTGATTGAAAGAAAAAATGGACGGACAGCGACATTGCAGGACAAGTTACTGGAACACTTCGGCCTGAATGTGAGCGATGGCAAAGAAACTGATTATGATGACGCAGCAAGTCGACGCAGTGTGTGTGAGTCCATTGTTGAGCGGTCTACGTTTACACTTCGCGATGTTGAAGATTCCATGACGTTATTCAGTGGATGGGGCCAACCCAGTTTTGAAAAATGGCTTGAAGATTTCGAAGCAAACGCGACAGCAGTAAAGTGGAATGATTTGCAAACTTTTATATACGCAAAACAATTGCTGAAAAGTTCGGCGGTTTTTATTCGTAGCCAAAATGGCATAAGCAGCTGGAACTCGTTAAGGCTTTCACTGCGTCAGGAATTTGGTGTTGCTTCATCGTCAATCGAAGTACATCGCGCCCTTCGTAATCGCCGAAAACGCCATGGAGAAGATCTTCTTGAATATTTGTACGTCTTGATGGAGATCGGAAAATCGATAAATTTATATGACTCCAGCTTGATCGAATACTTCATCGAAGGGATACCGGACGCCAAGACAAATAAAATAAATTTATATCAGGCAAGAAGCATTCAAGATTTGAAAGAACAAATCAAAGTTTACGAGAAGATACGGTCTAACAAGCCTCCGTCCACGAATGCGAATCAGGCTCAGCCATTGTCCTCAAACAAGGTTTCACCGAGTTCAACTTCGACGGAGAAGAAGTGTTTCAATTGCGGCGATGCTTCACATTTTGCACGAAATTGTTCAAACAGTGCCAAGAGAAAATTCGTTCTTTATCAATCGCACATTTGGTGCATGTTATTTTATGATTTATGTCGGTCGTTCCTTTTTCGAACTGATTAGAATTCCGCTTGGCCACTGATAGTTGTAAGATGATACGACGGTCGTTCCTTCTATGAAGAGATTAGAATTACCGCTCGGCCACTGATAGTGCCAGTTTTTAGGACGGTCCTTCCGTCTATGAAGTAATTACCGTCTTTTATGGATGGCATGCAGATGGTGTGAAATTCCGTTGCATGCTATAGATAATAATGTATACACAAGATGCGTACTTCGTACGTATCATGTATTTAAGTAGTTTTTAAAACGTTATAAATAAAGGCTTTGGGCAACCGAAGCGTCACTTGTTCTCAAACCACCAACGCGTCTCTTTTATGCATTAACAGAGAGCCATCGTGCAGCAGAATGTAGGGGCACCGACAAAACAGTCAAGTCAGAGAAAAACAACGTGAACACTATGACGAATGAAGTAAAACCAGAGAAGAAAAGAGGATTAATTTTTAAAGATTTAGATTTTAATGGACGTAGAGTTTAGGCCTTGATCGATTCAGGTTCTGATCTGTGCTTAATGCGTTAATGATATTCAAGCTGGATGTGAACTTGCCCAAGGAGAGGCGAAGCTTGGTGGGGATCGGTACCAGCCAACCCACAACAATGGGTAGCTTTACCACCTGCATCACTGTAGATGGCATTGCATTGAGTATAACTTTTCATGTAACCAGAGAGCGCGATATAAAGTACGCACTTGTAATCGGCAACAATATTTTAAAGGAAGTTGACTTAATTTTGACGGAAGGTGGTGCTGAGTTTAAGCAGAGGGCGGTGCTGCCAAATAGGCAGATGGCGGCCGGAGAGTCGCAAGAGCACATTAAGGTGCAAGACGTCGGCAGTAGTGCACAACGAGAGCGTGAGCGGGCGCATTTTTGTATCTGAGGTGCTGCGTGAGCACAATGAGATGTCACGAGCTATGGCAAAGGTGAACCGCGAGGGCGTGAGCGTGCGCACTGTACTAGGGAGCCAATAGCGAATGAAGATCAAGTTTCGGATCTGAACGAAGATTTTGGAGATGTATGCCTACTTGCCGGTATAAATGAGGAAAAGCTCATCAAACCAAGTACTTCAGATTATGCGTCACCAGTGGTTCTTGTTTCTAAGAAAGATGGAGGCAAACGACTTTGTTGTGACTATCGGCGATTGAATGACAAAATTGTACGAGACAATTTTCCGATGTCTCTGATGGACGACGTGATTGAGCAGTTGCAAGTAGGCAACGTATTTACAACACTTGACCTGAGAAATGGATTCTTCCATGTTCCAGTGGAGCCGAACTCGAGGAAGTACACTATGGACACTACGAATTTTTATACGTGCCGTTCGGAATATCGAATCGCCGGCAGTTTTTTCAAGATTTATCGTTGCTGTGTTGAGAGATCTAATACAAAATAAAACTGTTGTTGCGTATATGGACGACTTTATTATTCCCGCTAAGGTATACAAAAATTGGAGCTAGTTTTGCGAACAGCAGCGGCGAATGGCTTGCAAATCAAGTGGAGTAAATGCCAGTTCTTGATGAAAAGAGTTGAGTTTTTTGGGTATATTGTCGAGGATGGTTCAATAAAACCTTCTGAGGCGAAGACGAGTGCTGTTAAGAATTTTCCGTTACCACACGATCTCAAAGCTGTGCAACGATTCCTAGGATTGACGTCATACTTCAGAAGATTTGTCGAAGGGTATGCCGTAATTGCCAAGCCACTTTCCGATTTATTGAGGAAAGGTGTTAAGTTCGAGCTGCAAGACAAGCATTTGGCAGCATTCCAGCAATTGAAAGCATTGATGAGCGCGCCAGTTTTGAAACTGTACGACCCGAAAGCGATAACTGAGGTACATACAGACGCCTGTATGTTTGGCTACGGAGCAGTGTTGCTACAAAGAGATTTCGACGACATGGAGTTTCACCCAGTTCAGTATATGTCACGCAAGACAAAGCCGGCGCAGGAGAAATACCACTCGTACGAGTTAGAAGTATTGGCAATCGTAGAATCGCTCAAAAAGTGGAGAGTATATCTGATGGGGCTTAAGTTTCGAATAGTGACCGACTGCAATGCGTTTACGATGACGATGAGAAAACGAGATATTCCTCTAAGAGTGTCCCGTTGGGCG
This sequence comes from Heteromyza rotundicornis, assembly GCA_951394025.1. Lineage (NCBI taxonomy): Eukaryota > Metazoa > Arthropoda > Insecta > Diptera > Heleomyzidae > Heteromyza > Heteromyza rotundicornis. The sequence goes on along the minus strand of OX596010.1, from coordinate 57,430,381 downwards.
ATGTTCCTGCAAGACTTCAATTACGAGATCGAGCACCGTAGCGGTACGAAGATGCGACATGTCGACGCTTTACGCCGAGTGCCATGCTGGAGGATTCGTTAATTCATCGACTAAAGCAGCGCAGCAACTCGATGACTGGATTCGAGCAGTTCGCAAGGTATTGGAGACGAACGATTATGAAGATTTTTATATTAAACATGGATTGCTGTATAAGGATTCTGCGAAAGAGCTCATCGTAGTTCCATCTCTCATGGAGGACGAAATAATTTGGATGTCGCACAAGCAAGGGCACTTTTCTATCAAGAAAACGCAAGATGCTGTGGAGAAATCGTTTTTTATTCCACAGTTGCACTCGAAGGTGACCAAGCTGGTGAGAAGTTGCATAGAATGCATCGTGACCGATTCTAAGTCAGGAAAGAAGGAAGGGCTTCTGAAAAATACTGGAACAGATGCTGTGGTTGATCGACTGAAGAAACGAGCAGCTGTTTTCGGAAATCCAAAGCGAATCATAACCGATCGAGGCGCCGCTTTCACATCGAACCTCTTCAAAGAATACTGTGAGAGCGAAGACGTCCAACATTTGTTGATATCGACAGGCGTTCCGCGAGGCAACGGTCAGGTTGAGCGCATACACAAAATCGTGGTACCAATGGTGTCGAAGCTATGTTTTGAAAATCCGTCCAGCTGGTACAAGTATGTAGATCGAGTTCAACAATTGATTAACAATACTCCACCGCCCAGTACGAAATCGTCACCCTTCAAGATATTAACAGGATTGGAAAAGCGAGTTACCGGAATACCAGAGTTGCAAGAACTGTTAGATAGTGCAGCCATCGAAGAACTAGATGCAGAGCGAGAAACAACACGTAAACAAGCGCAAGAAAATATTGTGGGAAATGACGGACGTACAACCCGTAGTGGACAAACGTACTAGAACGGAAAATAAATGAAAGTACCACCAAATACGACCTTGACAAACATGACACTTTAACGAAAACAAAGAATAACTTAACGAAGACAAATAGGAAGACGACGACAAAAAGCTTCACTAAAAAGTCAGTCGTAAAACTCATCTTGTAAAGCGCACACACAATTTATACTTTTATTAATTTGAAACTAAAAATATTTAATAAAACAATTGAATTAAACCTGACAAAAAGGCCGTCCTACATAAATGTACCGCAGAAAAAACTATGTTTTAAAATGCAAATTTAAAAAAAAATGTTTTATTTTTAAACTTGTTTTTTCTTTCAGTGTAGAAAACAATTATTGCAATAAAATTGTTTGTGCTCAGAACTTTTTCTTTTTGTTTATATTTATATCAGAAGAAAATTTACATTTTCAGTCTTCGCTGTTTAAAAAAAACTAGAGAGTGGACTATCTTCGGCTATACCGAAGCTGAAATACCCCCACACAGTAGGAAGAAGTACCTCGAACATAAAATGTGGTCTCAAGACCCTATTTTGAGCCAATTATAGGTGGTTTTAGAGCCCGGACCATGTCCAAAATCCATTTCTAAAAATTTCCAATCAAATCCACCAAAAAAAAAAAATTTGTCTTAAGACTCCATTTAGACCCTTATATATGTGGCTTCGGAACCTCGGATAATGTCAAAAATACGTTTCTAAACATTTCCAATCGAATACAACCATAAAAAAGACTTGAATGTTTACCTTTTTTTCGGTGTATGGGAGCCACGCCCAGTTTTTATCCGATTTATCTGATTCTCGAACTTGATCTCAGTATTCACGGGAAAAACATGTTCCCAAAGTTTCAAGTCGATATCTCCAAAACTGCGACCGCTATCGTGCGGACGGACAGACAGACGGACATCGCTAAATTGACTCCGGCGGTGATGCTGATCAATATATATATATGAGTGTGGGGGTATAAAAATAGTGAGGATATCTTTCCTTTTGAAAAAACAACAAACAAGGATAAAAGACTCAAATCGATCAACATTTGGCCCTTGCGCATCGAGGTCAAAGGTCGATTCAGTCCAAAACAAAAACAAAGCGATTTCAAATTTTTCTTACAACAAGATACAGCAAAATTTCCACACTATTACATTTCGATCCCCGAAAATTTATAAAATTAAATCGCCAATTCGGTTGTAACGGGTAGGAGCAACAACTAGTCAACCGATTTTCATAATTTTTTTTAAAGCATCCTATTTGTGCCAAGGAAGCGAATAGGATACTTTTTTTTTTTATTTTCGAAAGGTAAATATCTTAATTTTCGGTATTAAATTTGAATTCAAAATTGAATCCTATGCTTACAAATTTCCGTACGATTGCATTGAAACAGTTTGTGCGTACGGGTTATTGCATGTTGCTTTCCACTCTTTTCTGGGTTTAGGTCGCTGAGAATGGAGAGTTATCTTTTTATATGGAGTTTTTAAGCTCTCTCTCTTTATTCACAATGATCAGGGAATGATTGTGGGGGATTACCCATTTTGCGGGGAATTTCGAGCTATGTGTGCAGGACGGAAATTTTTCCATTTCGCTTCTCTGTTGTGAATTTTTTACGTGGGCAACGCCACGGGTGAATGCTAGTATACAATAAAATGTAAGGATAAACTATCCATGGTAATCACTAGACTGACAATGGTTTAATTAATTGACTTCGAACCAACTTCTAGAGCTTCGCTACTGGATGTGTACAATTGATCACAAAGTGATTGAATGATTAAAAACGTTTACTTTCGGTTATTCGATTAATCGCTCACATACAACTTTTCGAATAACCGTTCACATTCGGTTTGCTACGTTTTGTTTATTTGTAGTGAAATTCACAGTTCGGCGTTGGCTTCTGGTGTGTCTTTAACAAGTATTTTGACCATGTTCTAGTGGTACTTGACCAATACAACCCTTTAGACCAAATTAAGGTCACCTGTACTTGACCACGACTTACATATATTTTCGGAAGCATTTTTTAAAATGTATTGGTCAACAGCTCTTGACCAGGACTTAAAGTGTCATCGACAATATTTTTGACCAAATGCTTGTTTACTCTTCACCAGGACTTTAATGTGTTTTCAATTTCATTTTGTTTGAAAAAAAATTTAACAGCGAATTCTAATTCTAAGAAATTTAAACTACGGTTAGTAGCAAACTAACCGTTAGTCGCAAATTAATGGTTAATCGGAAATTAACGGTTAATCGGAAACGAACGGTTAACAGAAACCGCCCTAACCGAATAAAAACCGCATTGTCGATTATTAATCGAATAATCGCTTAACCGAATTTCGCATTATTCGAGCCCTATACACAGAAAAAAAAATGGTCGGTAAAATTAACCGAAAAAAATGGTACTGAATTTCAGAATGTATGAATATTGTAAATTTTTTGACTGAGCTGATAGGTAGGCTTAACCGAAAAAAATCGTAAAAAAAATAGTTAAAATAACCGAAAATAATTGTTGTTTTACAGAAATTTTAGGTTCTTTTATGCAATTGTTGGTTAAATTTGACTTTTTCACCAACTTGTGCAATTTACCATTCGCGCATCTTCAGTTGAATTATCGTGATTCAAAGAAAGAAGAATTCTCGATCGCGTTATGAATATTTTGCCTTATAGAGGCAGCTTGAGCTGAGCCAAACAGAGTTTTTTTGCTTGTTATACTGCATTTTCCGAAATTTTGGAAAATTAGAGCTTGTGTTAACTCAAGCTATTTTTTTAACATGCAATCTTTGCATTTTTAAAATGTATTTTTGTAAATATACATTTTATGAAAAATAAAAACAAATATAACGAAAAAAGTTTTATGGTTTTCTTAATAAAAAAATCTTTGGGGTAAGTTCACAATTAAAATTGTAATCCAACCAATTATTAGGGTAAACATACCTCCTACATCCGTTAAATTACGATTATTTTGTAATTATACCTACAATGAAGTACACCAACCACTTCTCATCGGTTATTATTAACCGAATTGAAGGGTTGGAGCGTTTTTAACCGTCTTTTTCGGTTAAATCTACCGACTTTTTTTTGTGTATAGAGTTGCCGTGCATCATTTCGCTGTTTTACTATTTTATTGATAAAGTGGATATATTTGATCACCATATTTCGTTCGCCGTTTTGTATTTTGACATACAATTTTAAATGCATGTCTATATAGCGCATTCGGCTCACCGACCGTTTCAGTTTAGAACGAAACCTTTGAAATTCTACATGTACTGCATTTTCGTCCGATGGTTTATTTTAATTCCGAACGCGCCTTAATAGTGCTCTTATTTTCCCTCTTCTTCTGTGGTGGCAGCCGCTTACTTTTGCGCTTACAAGGCTTCTCACATTTTGACTGGCGAACAGCGATACCATATTGATAGATTTATCCGTAAATTACAAATATTTGAGTAGGGTAGAAGGGGGTGCATTCGCCACGTTTTTTCAAAGATTTATAAGAAATTAGCTAATCATCGTTTCTTACAAATTATATTACAGTTCGAAACTTACATTTATTAACTTTAATATTTTAACGTCTGAAAGCAAATATTTACACAGAAAAAAAATTGTCGGTAAAATTAACCGAAGAAAGTGGTTACGTACAGAATTTCGAAATGTATGAAAATTGTAAATTTTGTAACCGAGCTGGTAGGTAGATTTAACCGACTAAATGGTACCGCAATTGTTGTTTAAATTTGAATTTTTACCAACTTGTGCAATTTACCATTCGCACATCTTCAATTGAATCGTGGTGATTCAAAGAAAGAAGAATTCTCTATCGTGTTATGAATGTTTAGCCTTATAGAGGCAGCTTGTGCTGAGCCAAACCGAGATTTTTGTTTTTCCGAAATTAGTTTTTTGGAAAAAAAGAGCTTGAGCTTGTTATGTACTCAAGCTATTATTTATTTTTTTAAACATGCTGTCTTTGCATTTTTGCAGTCTTTTTTGGTATTTGATATGATTTTTTTGGTTTTCAAATGAAAAAAAAAACAAATGAAACAAATCATGTTTTGTTGATTTCTAACCAAAAACTTTTGAGGTAAGTTCACAATTAAAATTGTAAACCAACAAATCATTAAGGTAGGCTTACCTCCATCATCGGTTAACTTACGTACCCTTTTTGTAATTATATCTCCAATGAAGTACACCAACCATTTCTCATCGGTTAGATTAACTGAATTGAAGGGTTGGAGTTTTTTTAACTGTCTTTTTCGGTTAAATCTATCCACTTTTTTTTGTGTGTAAAAGTTTTTCACTACTTCTTCAACGAAGTCCATAAATAGGTATGATGCACGTTGACATGATTTATTACCAATCTTGTAGATAAAATTCTCCAACATTTTTACATAGAACATTTCCTTGTGGGATCATTGGTTTTAAAGTTATAGCTCGGAAAATATGAAATTTTTATTTCTTTTCAAGATTTTTACTTTTCTGCAAATTGTTAAAATTATTATTTTGGTTATTAAAGTTGAAAACAAAGAAAAAAAGGTAAAAATTCATATTTGTCGATGTGTACCCATTACACTGACGTAGTGGCATTGAATAATGAAGATGCGCAATATCTCAATAACCTGTTCGTCAAAATTAACGATTTGCGGAAAGTTGAAATCCAAGCGACATTAAATAATAATTAGCAATCAGAAGTGTGTCGTTTATCTCATATAATGTATCTGATTTAAATAGCAACTAAATTTTGGAAATTTTTTTACATATATAAATAGTTTTGAAATTTTCTTTTTATTTGAGAAAAACGTCTTATTTTTATTAAACGTAATAACATATTTAAAGATTATAAGGGAGTTCACCAGTAATCATAAAGTCATATTGTCATATAATCATATTTGAAAAAATACGATAGTTGTGAGCGCACTCATTTCAAAATAAACTCTCTTACATTACAAATGTCGAACCTAAGCTAATTCGTTGGCCCGGGGTGCACGACACCAATCGCGGAGGTGATGATGTAACCCAAATCAACGGTCGGAAATAATTCTGTGGTTCACGTTAGCTTTGTTTAAATATTTTGAAGCAGTCGCACATGTTTAATGCATTCAAAATGCTTCCAAAATACTCTGGGCCCGGTATTCGTGTGCCCGGTGGTGCAAGTGGCCATCTGGCCAAAGTTGATGGTCGGAAGAGTTTTGGTGCACGTTTTATGTATGGAAAAAAGTAACAAAATTTTTATGACTATTGTATATGTATACCCCCACACTAGGGCTTTCGATCCCGAAGGCTTTTCGCAATCCCGGGATTTTCGGGACTGAAAATTTGTTACTTTTACAAGCAAAATGCATTTAAAAAAAAAAAAAAATGTTTTTTATATGTTTTATTGGAAAACTGATAGTTTTAACTTAAATAAATAAACATAAACATTAATTTCAATTTATTATTTCACATTAATGAATTTTTTTATTTTCAGTATTTGAGTTTCCGTTTCTTTAGGAACGACACAATTCAATTCAAAATATGCTTAAGTAAGGTTTCTGAAATTACTTTTGTATCAGTTTCCAGTTTTACTTAATTATTTTTACTAAGCAATTCATTTTTGTGCGTTCGCTAAGACTGCAAATACAAATTTTCTTCTGAAATAAATATAAATTTTTTTTTCTTAAAGAAAAAATTTTAAGCACAAACAATATTATTCGTAATTATACCCCCAAACTCACTGTGGCAGGGTATACTAACTTTGTGACAACGTTTGTAACGCCCATAAGGAGGCGTGCCCGGTATGGAAAAGTATATATATTCTTGATCAGCATCACCGCCGGAGTCAATTTAGCTATGTCCGTCAGTCTGTACGTCTGTCCGTCCGCACGATAGCGGTCGCCGTTTTGGAGATAACGACTTGAAACTTTGGGTACATGTTTTTCTCTTGAATACTGAGATCAAGTTCGAGAATCAGCCAAATCGGATAAAAACTGAGCGTGGCTCCCATACACCGAAAAAAAGGTAAACATTTTTCAAGTCTTTTTTATGGTTGTATTCGATTGGAAATGTTTAGAAACGTATTTTTGACATGGTCCGAGGTTCCGAAGCCACATATATAAGGGTCTAAATGGGGTCTTGAGCAGGGTTGGCAACCGAATCGAATAAAGGTTTCGGTTTCGGTTTTACTCACACTTGCCAATCGGTTTTGGTTATCGGTTTCGCTACTTGATTTTGAAAAGGTTTCGGTTGGTTGGAGCGATTGAAAAGGTTTCGGTTTAGGTTTTAAAAGGTTTCTAGATGGCCCAATATTAGGAAATTTTATATCAATTCTATATAAATCAAGGGTGCTGAATCTAAGTACATTTACAGAATTTCCTTATCTAATCGCATTTTCAAACAAACGGACGCATGTCCGGTATGGATAAGTATATATATTCATGATCAGCATCGAAAACAGATTTAGCCATATCCCCGTCTTTCTGTCACCATACAGGCTGGAATGTTTTTTTTTTTGAGACATCGATGTGAAACTTTGGGTTTACGTTTTTATCTCCGAATTGAGATCAAGTTCGAGAATCAGCTAAATCGGACGAAAAAGGCTGTCATATAAAACTACGAAAAAATAGCGAAAATTTTCCAAGTCTTTTCCAAAACCATAAAAATGCCTGCGCACACAGAGGCGTTATTCGTGCCGCAGGCGGTTTCGAAATTAATTTTGTCACAAATAATTGTATTTTTGAAAATATAGCGTTTTTCATACAGCCTGTTTCCATATCAATACAATAAATAACAAACACAAAAAGACAGTTTCAAAACCAATTCGAATCAGTTTGAAAATAAACCTTTTGACTGTTTCCATAGTAGTCTAATAAATAACAAACGAAATAGTCATTTTCAGAACCATTTCAGTCAGACTTTTTGATTGTTTCCATAGCAATATAATAAATAACAAACAAAATCTACTGCGGTGAAATCGCTGCCTGTGTGAGGCACTTTGCGTTTTCGAAGCTAGATTTTTTAAATATAGAAATGGTTCTGAAATTATATAGCGAATATCGCCTCTGTGTGCGCCGGCCTTATAACAAGATTTATTGAATATTTAAAAAAAATAGTGCCTATATTTTAAAAATATATGAAATAAATAAATGAAATACGTTGAATTTTCTCTTAGGAAAAAAAACTTGAAGTCAATTTTGTGTACGAAAACCTTTTGAAAACCGATTAAAAACCCGTAACCTTTTCAATTGGTTTTGGTTGAACCCATTCAATCGGTTACGACGAATCGGTTTCGGTTTAGGTTTCGCTCCCTAAAATGAATCGGTTTCATTCGGTTTCGGGTTCGGTTACGGTTTCGGTTGCCAACCCTGGTCTTGAGACCATTTTTTTTTTGTGGATTTGATTGGAAATTTTTAGAAATGGATTTTCGACATGGTCCGGGCTCCAAAACCACCTATAATTGGCTCAAAATAGGGTCTTGAGACCACATTTTATGTTCGAGGTACTTCTTCCTACTGTTTGGGGGTATTTCAGCTTCGGTATAGCCGAAGATAGTCCACTCTCTAGTTTTTTTAATAAATTAAAAATTTTTAAGTTTTGAGTTTTCTAACAAACTTTTTTTTCATTTTGGGGTTGTCCAAATGTTGTCAAAATCTATTTTTCTGTTTACACGATTTTTTTTATTTTTTATGAGTGATGAAAAGTTTTATTTTTGTTGTATTAAACTTTTTTTATGGACTAATTTATTTAAAATGTAGTCCCGAAAATCCCGGGATTTAGGAAAAAATATCCCGGGATCGAAAGCCCCACACGGTATGGAAAAGTATATATATTCTTGATCAGCGCCACCGCCGGAGTCAATTTAGCCATGTCCGTCTGTCTGTCCGTCCGTCTATCCGTCCGTCCGCACGATAGCGGTCGCAGTTTTGGAGATATCGACTTGACTTACATGTTTTTCTCGTGAATACTGAGATCAAGTTCGAGAATCAGCCAAATCGAACAAAAACTGGGCGTGGCTCCCATACACCGAAAAAAAGGTCAACATTTTTCAAGTCTTTTTTATTGCTGCATTCGATTGGAAATGTTTAGAAACGTATTTTTGACATGTTCCGAGGTTCCGAAACCTCATATATAAGGGTCAAAATGGGGTCTTGAGACAAATTTTTTTTTTTTGGTCGATTTGATTGGAAATTTTTAGAAACGGATTTTGGACATGGTCCTGGCTCCAAAACTATTTATAGGTGGCTCAAAATGGGGTCTTGAGACCACATGATTTTATGTTCGAGGTACTTCTTCCTACTGTGTGGGGGTATTTCAGCTTCGGTATAACCGAAGATAGTCCACTCTCTAGTTGATTACTGCATTAGCTCTTTTAATTTTTTAAAAATAATAACAGATTTTTCTCTCCCATGTAAAGCGAACTCGGATCATATGCCGCTAGTGATAGATTTTTCTTTTCTTACAACAAGTACACCGCGTAGAGATATTTCGCTACCACAAAAAATACACTGGAAGTCAGAAAATGTCAAGCATTATTCAGATACATTAAAATCGTCTTCGAACTCCGACTACATATGGAGTGACTCTTCTATTCATGATAAACTATCAGTTTTTACTTTCAAAAGTTAGAACTGCGTCAGGTTCTAGGAATTCGGAGAGGTTTTTTTAACCAAAAAACCCATGGTTTGATAGTAAATGCGCTAATGCTCGTAAGAAAATGTTAAGACTGCTAGACTTGTTTCGTAAGCATGGTTTGGATGAGTATAGGAAAGAGTATGTGACCAGTAAATCATGTTACTCGAAAATTTGTAAACATAGGAAGTTTCTATATCAAAATGAAAACATTAATCGGTTAAACTCAGTAAAAAACGCAAATGAATGATGTAAATCGAACAAGTCGCCGGGAATCGATAGGATTAGCTACGAGTTTTACAAAAATGCCACTCGCTGTTTTCTAGAAGAGGTGATTCAAATCTTTAATAGAATTTTCTTACGTAACGAGTTTCCATCTTCCATCCCTCATTGTTGCACTATTGAAGAAGGGCGATCCAAATAATGTTGCGAATTATAGAGGTCTTTCATTGCTTTAATTCACTTAAATTTTAATAAAAAAGAGTAAAAAAAACAGTTTTTTAAAATATAACCCTTTACCCGACTAAAAAGCAGAAAATAAATTTCCTTTAAATTAATTTCCTCAATTTCGATTTAAAATTAAGGGTGTAGGGGGCCATGGGGGGCTCATACCCCTTTTACCAAATCTCATCATTGTAGCTTGAAGGAATTAGAAGTTATGCCATGTTTAAAAAAAGGGGTATGAGCCCCCCACGGCCCCCTACACCTCTGATGAACCCCAAAATTTAATAGAATGTATTGTCAACCGAGTTCTATCGGTGTACCAAATTTCAGTTCTCTAGCTCATGTGGAAGTGTATGAAAAAGCTCGCCGCAGATTTGAGGATATATATATATATATAGTCCACCCAAAGCAAGTTAATATAAGGGTTATGATAAAAAGACACAGAAAACCTATGCATTCTTTGTTGATTTTTCGTGCGCGTTTGACACAATTCCCAGAAATTCACTCTTTTACATACTCTCTATGTTAGGGTTATCTACACACAAAAAAAAGTCGGTAGATTTAACCGAAAAAGCAGGCCAAAAACGCTCCAACCATCGGTTAATCTAACCGATGAGAAGTGGTTGGTGTACATCAGATGATGGCAGTAAGCTTACCTTAATAATTTGTTGGTTTAACACGAAAGAGAATTCTTTTTTTGCTGTGTAGTAAGATTGTTCAATTATTGCAACTATTATACAATGATACCACTAGCCAAAGCCGTTTACAGTAAAACAATGTGTAGAACAGGGTTGTTTGCTAAATCCTATACTATTTTCTTTATACCTAAATGATTTGCACGACTCGCTTCACGGGGTAATACAAGTAGCTAACACGAAGATCAAGGTGCTTATGTATGCCGACGATATTGTTTTTCTGGCCACATGTACAGTGGTCCTACAATGTATGATCGACGCTTTATATAATTACTGTAAGGTCTGGGAGTCAAAAGTAAATTTGTCCAAGTCTCAAAGAGTGTTATCTGGTCATTCGGAGACCAAGTCATCGAAATTGTGAATGAGTCTAAATATCTAGGAGTCCTATTAACATACAACTTATCTTTTCGTAAGACTTAAAGCTCTCTACTGCTAAAAATTCCATTAATGCTACTTGGCTAAGTTACATTTACAATTAAAAAATTTCACTATCAAACAAGCTAAAAATGCTCAATACTGTCGCCAAATCTATCATGTTCTATGGCCCAGATTTGGGGATACAAACAATATGATCAAGTGGAAAAGTTATTCAGATTTTTTATTAAAAAAGTTATTTTTTTGCCAAAAAATACACCGAATTATATGTTACATTTAGAAACCGGGTTGAAGACGCAGTTCATTGGAACACTTATGTAAATAGAATTTTTAACCTTCCAGAAAATAGACTCCTGAACATCTTGGGGAGAGAGGCGTTGGAAAATAATGTATATTGGGTAGCTGAGTGGAGTAAATTACACAATGAGTTAGGTATAAACATGGCGCAAAATTTCTCTGTCGATACACTGAATGAGCATCAAAATAAGGTGTTAATGTCTATAGAAAGGAATCAACTATCACAGCACATTGACATCGCAAGGAAATCACAATATCACAATTTATACCTCAAACTCGAGCATGAGAATATCCAGTTCTTTCTAGAACAGAGACAGCCAATTTTGTGAGTTTGATTTTTAAAGCAAGATGTGGGCTACTAGATTTGAACGAAAGATCCTTTCTATTGTCCTATATTTGATACTGCAAGACATATGTATTTCGGTAAAAGTAAACTATCATTGAGGTCTGCGACTTATTAAATGGAAAAAAGTTTAAAGCGCTTTATAGATTTTTACTACCCTCTCTAAAATATAGAGAATTGTTAATAAATGAGTTCGAATAACGTACAATTTAAAATTAGCTATACCACATCATTTGACTATCCTAATAATGTATTAGTATTAAACATAAAAACTACACGCAACACAAAACGTTAATGTCAATAATTTGATTTTATAATATTTTAAATGTAAACATATATAATATTGTGAATAATAAATCTATCTATCTATCTCTAATACACTGACGTATATGCTCCAGGTGCGATTCGACGAATGTGCCCCAGGTGTTCCCACCCACAAAAATTATTTTTTCATATTTTTACTTTTAAGAAATTAAATCAAGTCGAGCTTTTATTCCATGCATTAATATCAACGCAATAATACCACAAAGTATCAAAGAAACGATTATAGAGGAAGCTTTTAAACTAGTCCAAATATTGAGTTACACCGTTCGACACTACAAGATGCACATGATCGGGACTAATAATTTCTGTTAGAGGGTGTTAAAAATGAGTACCCGTGTCTCTCAGTAATAGATCAAATTAGAGATATTTCATGATTTGGCGTCATATTCTTATTTGTTACACGAAAGTTTTTAATTAAAAAATACTTACTGAAGTTTCTTTCCAGTTCTGTTAAATTTCATAATTAGTTTGTATTATTTCAGAGATTTCGGGAAGTTCGACACACCAAAAACACCCCCCACCCTTTCCTGGGTACGTCCCTGATTTCATTTTAACTTTCATTTAATTCACAGATTTCGAATAACTATAAACTTTCACAAGATTTTTCGCTTCGATGTAAATGTCAACAGTGATATTCGAAACTTTATACCGAATGCCAGAACTGCAATTTTAAAATTGTTTTGGTACACGGAAGTTTTTAAGGAGGTTTCTCTTGAATTCTGTTAAATTTCATAACAATTCCAAAAATTTTTCTATTACTTCAAAGATTTCAGGGTGGATTCCAAACCACACCCCCCCCCCCCCTCCCGCCTTCTGGATACGTCCCTGGCATATGGGATTGAACTCTGGGGAACAGCATCTCCGTCAACTATTGAGAAACTGCAACGAACGCAGTCGAAAATTCTGCGATAAATCGTGGGATCACCATGGTACATCCACAGAAATTTGCAAATACCGAAAATATCTGAAGAGATCCCTTAACGTACAACCAAGTATGCAGATAAGCTGAAATTGCATTCAAATTTTCTAGCTAGAAATTTGGTTAGACCGACCCGACCCCTACATCAAAAACGTAACTATTCTATTGCATTTGATTAGATTAGAGATGAGCGAAATATTCGCACCGGTGATTAAATCACCGTGATTGAAAAATTACTGGTAACTGCAGTGTTCAAATCGCCGTGATTCAAAATATTGTCCTTTCAGTAAACGTTCTTTGGCTGAAAGAACGCGTAATGTATCGTTACAGTGATATATGAAAAAAGTGATTTTGCTGCGATCCGATATTTCACGCTTTGTCTAAGTTTTGTCCAAGTTTGTAAGTCGTTTACAGCGATTCGTTTCTTTTGCTGTTGTTTCAGTTTTCTTTATGTTTGAAATATTTCCAGGGTTGGCATTCAGCTTAAATGTTACTACCAAAAATTTTGCAAAACCGCAGTCTGATACATAAATTCAACTTTTGGTTTTTAAATTACTGGTTATGCTATTATTTGTGTTATTATTTTTTAGCCCGACTAAATATTCGGCTAGGATCACCATTTCAAAGAAAGGTTGTACAAGGAATAGAAAATCACTGTTGTAATTTTACTCCGTACCGACAAACTGTGATCACGGTAGCTGTTTAAAAGAACGGTGATTAAGCAATCACGTTCAAAAAGAACGCCGTTCCTGAAAAATCACCGGATCGCTCATCTCTAGATTAGATAGCCCCGGAACCCTCGTCGCTTCCGACTTCCCGATTATGTCGGCATACAGTCGATGTCAACATCCTACGATGTCAACATCACCTTGATGCCGCCATAACCATCGAGTACTGCATAACGTTGTCCAAATCGTTGGATTATTGCAACAAGCATTTGTTTAAATTGTTAAATGTTAATTAAATTGTTAAATTGCACAGTTTCAAATTATTGTTAGTTCTAAGTATTTAGAAAGATCTAATAAATCCTAAAATTAAAATTAAAAAAGAAAAAAATCATTGTCATTGTTTACGAAACCATTACCTTGGGCACATTCTGGAACCACTTTACCGCGAGTTTGTCTTTAGGAGCATCTACCAGTCTTGCTGAATACACGCGACAATTTTGATGACCATGGCTGTCCTGTAAAATACTTTTTCTTCGACAATTTACGCTTGGTCCCTTTTTGCGTCTATCGCGATGTTTAATGAAATATAATGGATTTTGAGGTTCGTTGCTATTCAGAATTAAATTTCGCCAATTATGGCATGCTACCTTTTTTTATTATTTGAGTTTGGCTTGTTATTATTGGCCACCCTGTATATACTAGAGTGGACCGTAATTTGACAAAATTAAAATTGGACATGATGTAAAGAAAATACAAAAATTGGATCGATCGGTCAACGGAAAGACGTGGCACATCGTACTTCAAAAATTCCTCAGTTATATGGGGAAGCCAAAAATCAAACTCAAAATTTTAAAAAACTTGTTTTGCAGTATCTTAGTTTTTAGCTAAATAAATTTGAATATTAAACAAAAATTTTAGAAAATGTTATTATGGGGTAAATTTATACGAAAAAGACAGTTAAAAACGCTCCAACCCTTTAGTAAATTTAACCTATGAGAAATTATTGGTTTTTTTATTCTAGGTGTAATTACCAAAAAGTTAGGTAATTTTACGGATAAGAGGTGGTAAGTTTAATCTAATAATAAAAAAAGAACATACTATTTTTATAATAATAATATTTTTCAATTATTTGAACCATTTTAATTTAATGTTTTTTTCTCGGTTTTTTCTGCATATTTATTTTGAAATTTAGTATTTAACATTTTTTATCTGTATAGAATAAAAAAAAAACTCCTAAAAGCAAACGCATTTCCCAACTAGCACATGCAACCTATTTCAAAGAAGAACAGGCCGAATTTGTTGCATATAAGTTTTGATGCTACAAAAAAAAACATAAATCTTAAATTTCACGACATAATAAGTTGCAAAAACTAGAGAGTGGACTATCTTCGGCTATACCGAAGTTGAAATACCCCCACACAGTAGGAAGAAGTACCTCGAACATATAAAAATATGGTCTCAAGACCCTATTTTGAGCCAATTATAGGTGGTTTTGGAGCCCGGACCATGTCCAAAATCCATTTCTAAAAATTTCCAATTAAATCCACAAAAAAAAAAATTGGTCTCAAGACCCCATTTAGACCCTTATGTATGTGGCTATGGAGCCTCGGGCCATGTCAAAAATACGTTTCTAAACATTTCCAATCGAATACAACAATAAAAAATGTTTACCTTTTTTTTCGGTGTATGGGAGCCACGCCCAATTTTTGTCCGATTTGGCTGATTCTCGAACTTGATCTCAGTATTCACGAGAAAAACATGTACCCAAAGTTTCAAGTCGATATCTCCAAAACTGCGACCGCTATCGTGCGGACGGACAGACGGACAGACGGACAGACAGACGGACATCGCTAAATCGACTCAGGAGGTGATACTGATCAAGAATATATATACTTTTCCATACCGGACACGCCTCCTTATGGGCGATACAAACGTTGTGACAAAGTGAGTATACCCTGCCACAGTGTGTGTGGGGGTATAAAGATGCGAATATGTTTTCTCCAACATTTTTCCGGCGAAGTTGCATGTAGATTGCTTAATT
Source organism: Heteromyza rotundicornis (assembly GCA_951394025.1). Lineage (NCBI taxonomy): Eukaryota > Metazoa > Arthropoda > Insecta > Diptera > Heleomyzidae > Heteromyza > Heteromyza rotundicornis. Next base: position 57,414,772 of record OX596010.1, on the reverse strand, counting down.
GTTGCTTTCATTTGGGCGGAGCCTATTTTTTTTTATCGATATGTTGCAGTTATTTTGTTAATTGTAAAGAAGAACAGACAATGTTCGCATTGAAATACTTCAAAATGTCCACTTTTCTGTCCACGTTCACTGTCAGAGAAACGCACACAAGAAATATATGTTCTATGGACAAGAAGTTCCAGTGACGTCACGACAAAATAGCGATTACAATGGTAAACGGGAAGGCGGGGACATTGTGTCTATCCATTTTGATATTTTACAATTGTTGCAAAAGGCCATTTTAATCTAAAAAAACTTATTAATAGTTCCTGCAACATAAAAAAAAGGTTTTTTTTTACTTTTAAATCTACTATATTAAAATATATCAACCTGTAAATTTTAATTTTTTTATAAAATTATTTTTATACAAAATTAATTAATATGGTCAAAAAACTTTTGAGCATGATATTTATAATATCTGGAAGGGTTCCGGAAAACCATTTTATCAAATAGGGTTCAATTAGTTTTTCTTATCAATACTAGTAAAAGAATAATCTTCAGTCTGACCAAAGCTAAAATACCCTGCACTGCGAGTACCGTTATTTTTAGACCATTTCTTGGTAATTTTATCGAAAATGTTTCGATGTTTTATCCAAGAAGGATATAATAGATCTGAATTGAAACATTTTCTGCTAATGTGGATTAAATAAAACAGATTTCCAAATTTTATTTTGATGAGGAACAGCCCTTCTTCGACTTGAGGGGTTGAAACTAAGGCATTCAATCCCGAAGTGTTTTTGAAAATCCTGGGATTTCGGGATTTGAAATTACAATCCCGGGATCCCGGGATTTGTTCGGGATTTTCGGGATTTTCCAATTAAATACAATAATTAATATGAAATTAAAGAAAAAATTGTTGCTACAATATTTTAAGTTTAATTTCATTTTAATTCGACAAAGAAATAATATTTATAAAATATAGCATTAAACAAAACAAATAATATTTAAATTAAATAAGTCGAACAAAAAGTAATTCTTTTTATTAAGTTACATTGATCGAACAAATAATTTTTTTTTGCCACCTGAATCTGAATATTATCATAAAATTCTGTCAGCTCCATTCATGCTGCACACGAAAAAGTTACTTTCAGTAGTTTTAGTATTATAGCTAGAACGGATACGCGAATTGTTGTTCAAAAGATATATCTTTTTTGTAAAAAAAAAATGGTTTAAATTCAAAAAATTTTATTCAGATCGATAAAAATTGTTTGTTAACCGTTATTGATAAAAATGTTGTCAATTTTTGTGTGTGTAGCACTAAATCTGCAAAAGTGGGTTTTTTAATATACCAATTAGATTGGATGTAAATGCACGGCTGTATTTTTGTAGAAAACCGTCAAAAATATCTTAAACAATGCATAAAATCCCGTGATTCCGGACTGAAAATACCGGGTTTCCGGGATTGAGAAAACGTCCGGGATCCCGGGATTTCGGGATTCAGGATCCCGGGATTGAATGCCTTAGTTGAAACCCTCCAAAAATGGTGCTATATTATTGGAAATATGGTACGATAAATTCTTAAATGTTATTTTTATTAATTGTTTTGAGCGACATAACCGATCCGTATTGCCAATACTAAACATTTTTGCATTTAAAATTTGTTGGGTAAAAGTTTACCGTAAAATTTGACTAATTTTTGACGTCAAATTTGACGAGTAAAATTTTTGACATGTAAAATTTGACGTTAAAAACTTTTTGACATGTAAAATTTGACGTTAAAAACTTTTTTTGACGCTTCAAATGCCATTGCTGATTTAAACTAATGCAAACTATTTGACCAGAAATTTTTTTTGTCTGAACTTTTTAATAAACGTCAAAATACCAAGCAGGAAAAAGTTTTCATTGATGAATTTGTATGCATGCTTTCTTGAATAAATTTCCTACTTGTTTGTAGAAAAGTTCCCACATCTTTCCTGTAAAATTTCCACAATCAGTATTTTAATGCAAAAAGTTGAGTCTTGCAAAATCTAACCAGTTTACTATAGAAGATTTTTTTATTAAAATATTTGCTAATGTGAACTGTAAACTGATGCGATCTTTATACTTGTATTCTATCTGAAAACACTTTGAAAGAAGAAAATTTACACTAAACTGAAGTCGAAATATTGGACAATAAAAACACCTCAATTAAAAATACAACAAAGAGTATTTTTAATTTTGAAACCAAATAATAAAAATAAAAAAAATTAAATAAAATAAAAATTAACAATTGTAAAGATGCGCAAAAAAAAGAGAAACGTTTTGCTCTTGTTTTTGTGCATGAATATTCCTCTATGATTCCCTCAACAATTCATGCACGAAAACTCCACCATCTTTCACACACGGACATGGCATAATCGACTCAGGAGGTGATGCTGATCAACAATATATATAGTTTCCATACCGGACACGCCTCCTTTTGGGCGTTACAAACGGTGTGACAAAAACTCTTGGACACTAGTGTACTATGGGATAGAATACAATTCTAGGTGGACAAAATTGAAGCCGTGGTTTGATATACTTGAAAATAGAGTGTCCAGGGTATAAATAAAGTTTGTCTGGTAAATCTATTTATTATGTTCTAAATTCTCACCGTCATATTGTATTCTCATTTTCTTGAATTTATCTACTGTAACAATTTATCTAATTTCTCTTGCTCTCTCCTCGATGCATGTCAAATTGCTTACTGCTCTGATATTAATAAAACACTTGCTATTAAACCATAATTGCAAACACACGGCTTTAATTTTCGCTATCGCTCATCTTCACTAATTCGTAGTTGGAGGAATCTTTTTCGTTGGAATTTGGAAGTGGCTGAAGAAAACGCTCGCCAGACCCAAAACATTGGTGACCCCGACGTGATCGGTTTAGTAGCAAAGTATATCGTTGTTTATAAAAAATAACAAATTTCGTGTTTTTTGATTATTTCTTTTGTTACCATATGGCAACATCACACTTTAAGACTATGTCGTCTTCGACTGGTACTCTCTCTGAGCGGACGTGTTTGACTAGCTACAGTTTTCCTTCATTGTGTTGTGATTCAATTTCTATACCTGCTGGTTTTCATACATATATTTTTGTGCTATCCCACATAAACTTATTGTGTTCGTGAATAAATTAGAATTCATCACCATGGCCCCTGGGCCACCGAACCTCGGGGACAACAGGTTTGCCTTGCTTCAAACCTCTAGCCCCCAAACCAAAAGGAAAAAAACCGCTTATAAGCCATTCGATTTCCCTGAGTTACCTCAAACAAAGAAAGAAAACCCCAAATTCATTATTATTTCCTCAACCGATTCTGAAAAACCCCTCTCTAAATATTCATGTTTCGCAGTGCATAAAGCCATAGAAGCAGTAAGTAAAGAAATAATTTCAATATCAGAACTACGCGACGGCAATCTGCTATTACTAGTGAAGAACCCAATAATTGCGCAAAAATTTATTGCTACTAAGTCGCTACATGGCATATGCCAAGTGCAAGCCAAATACCAAGAAAGCTTAAACCATTCAAAGGGTACAATTTATGCCCCTTGCCTGAACGATGTCCCAGACCAGGAAATCATTGAAAACATGAAGGATCAAGGTGTAATTTCCATATTCAAATTTACAAAGGTTGGTGATAATGGTATAGCTAGACCAACTGGAGTAGTGCTGTTGTCATTTGATCTATACAAACTCCCTGAAAAAGTTGAAGTCTCTTGGGGCACAGCTTGCATCAAACCCTATTACCCAAACCCAATGAGATGCAAATCTTGTCAACTTCTTGGCCATACCGCAAAGCGTTGCAATTGATCACCTCATTCCCCTGTTGTTTGCACACGCATTTTTTACGCCAATTGTTCTGGCGATCACCCTTCATCATCAAACACGTGCCCAAAATTCATGCAATCAAAGCAAATTCTTAAAATTAAAACACAAAACAAATGCTCCATGCGCGAAGCAGTGAATTTGTATAAAGCACAAATCCCCTCTCTCCCTAACATCTCTTTCGCTGCCGCCGCCAGAGATAATCAAGAAAAAACAGTCACTAATTCTAATTCTACAAAAAAACACACCCCTCCCTCTCCTGCATCTCTAACTGCAGCCAGCACAGCAACCAAAAATAGTACCGAAACACCTGTTTCTAAAATCAACACTCCACAAACAACTTACTCGTCTCTACCAAAAACAAACATTACTCCAATTGATCTTCATGATAAACCAATTATACAATTCAACAACAACACCTATTCTCATTCAGAAATTTTCAAAAATTACAGTACAAACACACACAATTTCCAAAAAATCCCAATACAAAATTTCTCAGCTATCAGTGATATCAATATCATTGATCCCGCTACTCCATCGTTTAAACCTATCAACAATATCGATCATGAAATGTCTTCACTTGACGACGATTGCTAATCAATATTACTCTCTTAACTTTTTTACTCTTTTATTGTTCCCTTTTTTTCTTCTGTAATGTTCAAGATTGTACAGTGGAATATAAAGGGCTTTTACAACAACTACACTGAATTTGAATTACTTATAAAAGAGCAATCGCCGAGCTTTATATCTTTACAAGAGACCCATCTTGCTGTAAATAATTCCGCTGCTGTCCCAAAACAATATGCCAGTTATTTCCTTAACTTGCCAATAAATACAACAAATAAACAAGGTTTTGCTGCTTCAATTAAAAAAGATATCCCACACAAATTAATTTCACTACAATCCGATATTGCCATTCTTGCAATAGACGTTTGCATTGGTTTCAAGTTCACAATCATTTCTATTTATTTACCCCCACAACAAAATTTCTCGTTAAGAGAATTGCAACATATCTTTCGCTCAGTTTCAACTCCTATAATTATAATTGGTGACTTTAATGCCTGGAGCCCTCTTTGGAGCTCTCCCACTCCGAATCAGAGAGGAAAAATTCTGGAAGACCTCATTCTCTCCGAAAATTTCACAGTATTAAATGATTGTGCACCCACGCACTTTTCAACACACCGGACCTTCACACATATTGATTTGTCTCTCTGTTCATCTGCTATTTCTCCTAAACTAACAAGCCGTACTTTAGATAATTTGTATAGTAGTGACCATTTTCCAGTCATTACTGAACTGCCAACTCCGCTTTCTAATAGAGGTGTTGCGAAACCTAAATTCTGGTTAAAATTTCATTCCACAGCTGAAAATCTATCTGACAAATACACGACATCTGACAATATTAATAAAGAAACAGCGGTTATAACAAAGATAATACGTACATCAGCCCACCTCTTCATACCACAAACCTCAAAGAAGATCCGCAAAAACGTAGTTCCTTATTGGTCACCAGAACTCTCCGAATTGAGAAACGCAAAACAACTTCTGTGGGTGGAATACAAACGGTCCAGATTAGAACCAAATTTGCTCAAATACAAAAAAGCAAATGCTATTTTTCGCAAAAAATTTAAAGAATCTAAGAGAGCAAGTTTAGAACAACTTTCTGAGTCTGATCTGATATTAAAATGCTTTCGGGCTCCTATACCCAAACTTCCATAAAGTTTATTAATGTTTATTAATTTTTCACATCATAAAATCTTTTCTTTCTAATCGTAAATTTAAAACAAAAATAAGTAATACTTTCTCAAATACATATGAACTACACAACGGAATACCCCAAGGGTCTCCGCTTTCAGTTATTTTGTTTATAATTGCATTCAATCAAAATCAGTTCAATTATATCTAAATATAAAAACATTTCGCATATAATTTACGCTGATGATGTATTACTTTTTTTCAAAACACAAAAACTTAAATATAGTAAAAAACTAGAGAGTGGACTATCTTCGGCTATACCGAAGCTGAAATACCCCCACACAGTAGGAAGAAGTACCTCGAACATAAAAAATTGTGGTCTCAACCCCCTATTTTGAGCCAATTATAGGTGGTTTTGGAGCCCGGACCATGTCCAAAATGTTTAAGATATTCTTCTTGATATTTCTAATTGGTCTACATGTTCGGGAGCTAATATTTCTTTCAATAAATGTAATACTTTTCATATATGCAGAAAACACAACTGCACCAAATTTAGATTTAATTTATAATAATGTAAATATTACAAATACAAATAGCCTTAAGTTCTTAGGTATTATTTTCGATAAAAGACTTACTTTTAAAGAACACTGTACATATAGCCTAGTTGCCAGATTAAATATAATCAAATATTTATCATCCAAGCACTGCTTAATCCACATTTCAACTCTCATAAACGTAACGAGAGCTTTAATGTTATCAAAAATTGATTACGGTCTTCCGATCTACGGAAACTGCGCGAAGAGCAATATAAAATTGATCAAGGCACCTTACCATACTGCGGTGTGTAGAAGTATCCGCGCCTTCCCTAAATCTCCGATTGATTTCATCTTGACGGAAGCAGGCCTTCCCTCTATCGATGACAGGGTTGTACACGCAACTCAAAAACTCTTCCCCAAACTCTTTCTCTGCAGCAACAGCATCCTTCATGAGACAACAAGAAACGAACTATCTCGAACAAAATCTCCAAGTCGCAAATCCGCAGTCATCAGATGTATCGAACATGCGTCTGAACTCGGAGTCACATCTATGCCTAAACTTCGATCTCCAGATAGCTCTCCACCTTGGCACTTGAAAAAATCATCATTCATTCTCGGCTTTGAAAATCATGCTAAAAATACCAGTTCCAGTGCATACCAACAACTGTTTGCAGAACATACAGCCTCCCTCCGCCCTACATGGAATTTCATCTTTACAGACGGGTCCAAGTCTGATAAACACACCTCTTTCGCTGTCGTCGACAGTGGTGACAAAACCATAAAGGTTGGTATTTTGCCTCCCTACTGTTCAGTGTACACGGCAGAAGCTACTGCCTTGCTGTATGAGATTGATTTTGCGAAAAGAACGCAAATAAATACAATTATATGTACGGACAGCAAGTCAACAGTTTCATCTCTGTTGAATCTCACAAATAATTCACAGATGATATCGTATATGCGCAACCAAATCATAGAAAACAACAACATAAAAATTATGTGGATTCCTGGTCACGCTGGTATAGTGGGCAACGAATTGGCAGACCAAAGAGCTAAACTAGCCGCAAGAGAGCCGCTTCTACTTTCCGACTTCATTGTAAAAAAGGACATATATCATCTCATCGAAAACAGTTATAATAAATGAAATGGAGAACACCACTATTCGTTTTGCAACTCTGAAGGGGTAAAGCCCTTCCTCAGGCCGTTGCAACGATATTAAGGCTTTCGTTCGCCTTCGTATAGGCCATACAATCGCTACACACTCGTATCGCCTAAAAGGTACCAGTGTTCCCTCCTACGAACACTGCTCTTCGTCACCTCTAACCGTAAATCACTTGCTCAATGACTGCATGCATTTCAGTACAATTAGAAATAGTATCTTCCAGAGCCAAACACCTACTGAATGTCTAAAATATACATCCTTAGATAATATTAAAAAAATGTCCGACTATCTATTTCAAACAAATTTAAAAATTGTAATATAAAATATTTATCTCCATAGTGTTTACTTGTATCATTTTATTTTATTTGGTAAAATTACTTTCGTTATACTCTAGGTACACCTAATTTTTGTTTTTTTCTCTTTGCTCAATTACTATTGAATAGCAATGAATAGATTTGTAAATTCTATCCACCGAAGAGAAATAAATATCTGCTTCGGCTGAGTATGATACTGTTTTTATTAAATTAAAATTTGGGTTTATATACAAGTTTAAAACTATTTCTTAAAACTCTAGCTCACGTAGGTAGCCTATGAACGCTCGTGATTCGGCGTACCTCGTGTACCTGCTTGTCACTGTATTTAGCGGAAGTACGACTCCTTACAATATCCTTCTTAGAAATACTTAAAATATGGGATGAAACATTCATCATTGTACTTCCTCGAACTGTTACATTGTTGGGATGTATTTGTTTACTTCTTAGAATCGATCATTAAATTGTCATTCACTAAATTGTAGACAATATTGAGGGAAAACCCTTTACAAATGAGGTTCCTTAAATTAGCTCATTGTGAATAAGTGGACTGTATTTATTTAGGTGAGCATGTCTAATGACATGCCATAAATTAAATCTTTCGCGCCGCAGATTTAACGTGTTCATAATTTCATATTTGAACAACTATAATCTTCTTAATTTGTACAGCGAGCTGAAAGCCCTGGCAGCTAGTGCTACTTTTTTTGTAAAATAATAACTTGTATTATTGTTTTTCATTTAATAAATAAATAAATAAATTAAGACTATGTAGACCAACCTCGGTACAATTTACAAAAAAAAAAGTGAATGGCATTTTTTACCGAAAACATCACTTAAGAAATTTTAATTTGATTGTTAAAACAAAATAATTTAAAAACAAGTGATTAAGTTTCAGTCGGGCAAGCCGACTTATATATACCCTACACCTACTGGGCCATATTGTATCCGCCATCTTGAATTTTGAAAATGCGACATCAAATTCGAAATCAGCGACCCCAAAAACCCCCCTATACACAATTTCATACTGTTTTGATAAAATCTTAAAAATACGGTCGCCATATTGGTTCCGCCATCTTGAATTTTTAAATTTCGCCATTAAATTCGAAATCAGCGACCCCGAAAACCCCACTATACAAAATTTCATACTGTTTTGATAAAATCTAAAAATTTAAGTAAAAACACGATTTTCACTTATATGGGAGGTAGGCGTGGCAGTCGACCAATTTCGCCCATTTGCAATACCAACTCCTACAAACATCAGACCAAAGTGAATATACCCATACCTCATGAGGTGTAGGGTATAAAAATGTTGATGCAATAATATAAAGAAATAGTCATACTAACGGGTTATGACAAAAAAATGAGACTTTTTTAAAAACACCATAAAAAAAGTTTATTTTATTTTTATAAAAAAAAGTTTGTTATAAAAATATTTGTAAGCTACATAAGGATAATACAAAATTAATGAACGGTTGAAAAAGGTCCTTGATCAGACGTACGGCGAAGCTTTTTTGGGATACCTCTGAAAGACCGTTGGACAGCAATTTTGTCTATTTTACGAATACATGCAGGAATTCTTTTGTCGAGTTCTTGGCAAGTTTCAGCTCTCCAATTGTTCTTGTATACCAACGAACTTAAATTTCCAAAAAATCTTCGATTGGACGACATTTAGGCAAATTTCATCGTCCAAAGCGTATGTTTGTTTGCAATAATTTCGAAACATCCATCGGCATTTGATTTTATTGTGGATATTTGCTCATTGGTGTACTCTGGCGATCTAATTTTTATACCCCCACACTCACTGTGGCAGGGTATACTAACTTTGTCACAACGTTTGTAACGCCCATAAGGAGGCGTGTCCGGTATGGAAAAGTATATATATTCTTGATCAGTATCACCTCCTGAGTCGATTTAGCGATGTCCGTCTGTCTGTCCGTCTGTCCGTCTGTCCGTCTGTCCGTCTGTCCGTCTGTCCGTCTGTCCGTCCGCACGATAGCGGTCGCAGTTTTGGAGATATCGACTTGAAACTTTGGGAACATGTTTTTCTCGTGATTACTGAGATCAAGTTCGAGAATCAGATAAATCGGATAAAAACTGGGCGTGGCTCCCATACACCGAAAAAAAGGTAAACATTCAAGTCTTTTTTATGGTTGTATTCGATTGGAAATGTTTAGAAACGTATTTTTGACATGGTCCGAGATTCCGAAACCACATATATAAGGGTCTAAATGGGGTCTTGAGAGCAAGTTTTTTTTTTGGTGGATTTGATTGGAAATTTTATAAACGGATTTTGGACATGGTCCGGGATCCAAAACTATTTATAGGTGGTTAAAAATGGGGTCTTGAGACCACATAATTTTATGTTTGAGGTACTTCTTCCTACTGTGTGGGGGTATTTCAGCTTCGGTACAGCCGAAGATAGTCCACTCTCTAGTTTTTCGACACTTTATTTGAAGTTTTTCAATGTTTTGCAGATATAATTTTGATCGCATTTCATCACGTTGAGTTATGCTATTCGTATTGTTAAATTTACGTTCAAGATATGGATATAGCCTTTTTAGTCATTATTGATGGAATCCTTCCACTTCCACATTTTCTTTCCACTTCCATAGTCTTAAGAGTTCTGTATAAAGTAGATTTTGGAACACCAACGCTCTCGCGGAGGATATGTTGCTTCGACGGCATTTTAATAAACAAAATGCGACTAGATCTCAATAACAAAATTACACAAATATTAAACATCCACTAATTCAATGCGATAGATTTCAAATTATAGTAGTTTGAAAAAAGTCTCATTTTTTGGTCATCACCTGTTACTGATCGACAAAACTGAACTTTTTGTCTGTTAAATAGACTTGATTTTGTTTTTGGCATTTTCATCGCCTTGAGCCATGCAGAAGTCGCACAAAAAACCAGGAGTATCTTTCAAGCCAACGGTAAATGAAGTTAGCATGTTTCCGAAGCGAAAGAGCGTACGGCTTTTAAAGCATATTAATGCCATGAAATATGCTGGAAGCACCCTACACGAACTGGATGAGTAAATTTTGTCGGTGAGACTAGAACAGCTGCAAAGATTGCAGTCCCAATTCGAAGAGGTTCAATCGCAGCTGGAGCTAGAGGACATTGATGAAATCGAAAGTGATGCGCGCATTGAATTCCTGGAGGCCTTCACAGTTGTAAAGTCAGCTATTACTAAAACGCTAGGTTCGACTTTTGCTGATATTCCAGCATTTGAAAACGAGTTTAGGTGGTGTGGCTATTCATTCGTTGGAGATAAATGCAGAAAACTATGAGAAAGCGGTGACATTGTTAAAAAGACGATTTGATATTAAAAGAGTTCAGTTGCAGGCACATCCAAAGGTTCCGAGACAGTTCTTCGTGAACTAAGCGCCAAGCTCAGCGCACATTTAAGAGCTTTGCAAACAATTTCTACGAACAATTTTTTAAAAAATAAGCCTTTTATATTGGGAAAAAATTAATCAATTACATTCTATCTGTTTAGATAAAATTTATAAATTCAGGAGCTTTTTCTATCATGAATAATTTCTTTCTGAATGGTTTAGTTTTAGCAAGGACCATAGTTTTTCATCCAAAAAATGTTGATAAGCATTCGGAAAAAACTTCGAAAAGTCGGATAATTTTGGGAATTTAATGTGTTTCATTTGATTTTATTGGTTTGGAAAAATTATTTATTTTGTTTTAAAGAAAAAAATTAAATAAAATTGGCGTAAAGTTTATTGATATACTCATACATAAACTATATGAGTTATACATATAAAAATATGCAATACGCATTGTAGAAACTTGTACCAATGCGTGAAGGCAATTTAGGCATATTTTCTTTACGTCAACAAATTTAAGCAAAAAATAGTTCCAAACTGTTTGCAAATTAGTAGACTATAAAGCTCTCAAATCCATTTTGTTTAATTGAAATCGGATCAAAAAATACATCGAACATCGTTCGGGACATGAAATACAAATTCCAATTCCGTATATTAAAATGTTCGACAAAATGTTCAGGTCAAGAGTTGTTCGAGAAATGTGGATCAAACGACACATTTTTAAAATGATCTTATTCTGACCGGAAACCCAAGATTCCAAAGACCAAATCTATTCCAATTAGTATTATATTCTACATATTTTAAAGTTATTCAAACTTTTTTCTAATATTCCAAATCATAGGTGTGATAAATTCAATTTAAAAAAATCCAATAAAAACCTTGAATATTGTTTACGTCAAAACACCCTGTTTGCCACCCTGTATACGGAATTGTACGGCAACCAACTTTATACCATTAAACCTACTGGAACACCGCTTAACATTCTGTTAAGCTGTGTCCCAAAACTGGTTTAATTCAATATGACGGCCTTCTGTCATTTCAGTAACTTTAACTTCCTTCTTCTTGTACCAGCATCGAACGAGTCACCAACGTATATTTTTACGCTCCTGCATCATCCCGTGCTGCAGTGATTTTTATTTACATAAGCTTACTTTTGTATCCTACGACATCCGTCGCAAGTAAGCAACCTTTGTGCTCCTTTATCAATAAAACATACTTAAAAACCTACATCCTACACGCCTTTAATTATATTTTGCTAATTCTCCATTTCCACCCCTTTTCTCTTTTTTATATCGTTTGGCCACTTTACGAGTGAGCCAAACATTTGTGAGTGAGCCAAAATTAGCTTCAGCACTTCTGCATATTTTGGCAGCATCTTCGACGCTCCAAGCTCCGCTTTTCCAGCGTTTTTAGCGTTTTACGAGCGCATCTTCTCCGAAGGAACGGTGGAAAAGCCGACGGCAAACAGCAAAAATACAACATTCAACATCACAACAAAAATTCAAGGTACGTGTAGTTTGTATAAAAGCATAGTTTTTTTTGTATGTACAAAAAAAAAAGAGCAATTCTTCCGACACTTAGTCGAGAAATACAATAACAATAATAATACAATAACCTTTCTCTGCAATAATTTGTTCACTTTCGTGGAACGTGCGGAAAGCCACAAAAGAAAGGCCCAAAGCACTCATGAGAAATAAAATTACCACAAAGTGGTAATTTCTAATTTTCAATTAGAAAATAACTTTTACTTTAAAGTTGCAAAATTTGTTGGCAACCCTTATTGCCTCTTCTCGGTGTAATACGATCCACAACCAAAAGCTTTTGGCTCTCAGCCCTCCTTCCATTACATACTTTGACAGTTGTGATTATCCCTTCTTTTTTGGGTTTTTGTTTTTTCGTGTTTTAGTTTTATTTTTAAATGAAATTAACATTAACAACATAAATTCTAAATAATTAAAATCAAAAAAGTGCATAAATTAGTGACAAAACTAAGTGATACAAATAATCCCAAGCACAGATCAAACGAAAGTGCAAATAAAACAAAATACACAAACACAAAACTAACAACAAGTGCACTGCTACAACAACAAGTGAGTGCCTTTCTTGAGACTGACTCTCAATTTTAATAATTTTTAAATTTCATGTGATATTTCTTTAATATTTGAACTTATTGTTTTGTGATCAGCATATACATAAAAGCTAAATTTTGTGCATACTAGTTTTTGGTATTCAAAATTGTGCACTTTTGGTTTATTTGTGCTCCCTTTCAATGCACTCCTTTTGAATTACTTTGCCACCATAGCTTGGCCAATATTTATACCCCCACACACACTGTGGCAGGGTATACTCACTTTGTCACAACGTTTGTAACGCCCATAAGGAGGCGTGTCCGGTATGGAAAAGTATATATATTCTTGATCCGCATCACCTCCTGAGTCGATTTAGCGATGTCCGTCTGTCTGTCCGTCTGTCCGTCTGTCCGTCTGTCCGTCTGACCGTCTGTCCGTCTGTCCGTCTGTCCGTCCGCACGATAGAGGTCGCAGTTTTGGAGATATCGACTTGAAACTTTGGGTACATGTTTTTCTCGTGAATACTGAGATCAAGTTCGAGAATCAGCCAAATCGGACAAAAACTGGGCGTGGCTCCCATACACCGAAAAAAAAGATAAAAATTGTTCAAGTCTTTTTTATTGTTGTATTTGATTGGAAATGTTTAGAAACGTATTTTTGACATGGTCCGAGGTTCCGAAGCCACATATATAAGGGTCTGAATGGGGTCTTGAGACCAAAATTTTTTTTTGGTGGATTTGATTGGAAATTTTTAGAAATGGATTTTGGACATGTTCCGGGCTCCAAAACCACCTATAATTGGGTCAAAATAGGGTCTTGAGACCACATTTTTTTATATTCGAGGTACTTCTTCCTACAGTGTGGGGGTATTTCAGCTTCGGTATAGCCGAAGATAGTCCACTCTCTAGTTTTTGTTTATTTTGCTTCTGTCGGTTAAGTGATCGTATAATTTCATGTGCACTACTTTAGTGTGCAATTACTTTCATCGCTTCTGTGAAAATTTTCGAAGCTTTTATACTTTTTTAATAATTGTTTCAACAAATTCTATGCACACGGCCCTATTTTACAAAACCCACCTTGGGTAAATATTAAATTGAAATTGGATTTCAATATCTTTTTCAAATTTGAACTTCGAAACAAAGTGCCAATTAAATAAAAATTATGTACAGTTTTATTTATTTTATTTTTGTGGTTTTTTACACATTGGTGCTCAACGCAAATTTGAACTCTTAATTTTCACATCAGGGCACAATCTCAAGTACCTATACCGAGGGTACTTTTGCATTTAACATTTTTATTTAATAAACATTTTAAACATGTTTAACCTACCTTGTTCAAGGTGGGGGCCAACGCGGACATCGCTTTCGTCAAGTCCAAATACAAGCGTTCTTATTACAGCTTTGTAAAGTGTTTGGCAACAATTAACGAACTACTGCACCATAGTGCCAGTACACATTCTTTGACTTTTCAGTCTTCCACCAAAGATTCCACAACAATAAATACTTATAACACCAATGTGTCATCGAATCTTTGTGGACTTCGTCCTCGCCGACAACATTCGTTGCGCACCTGTCAGCGTTTTCTGACCATGAGTGTCGCCGATCGTTTTTCCAATTTAAAACGACTTAAGTTCTGCTTCAATTGTTTAAGCCAAAATCATCAGGTTGAAGGTTGTAAGAGCACCTCTGTTTGCTCCAGCTGTCAGAAGCGTCATCATACGCATCTACATAGAGATGTGCCTGCTCCGCAGCCATCACCCAGTGAACATTTTTCTTTAGGGCCCCGTCCTATAGAAAATAATGTTTCACATTTTCAGCCTTCAACCAAGGAAACTTTTCCTTTAGGGCCCCGCCCTCTTGAACATATTGTTTCACCTTTTGCCCCAACTTCAATCATTGGTACTTCTCACTCAGGGTTACGCCCTATTGAAATTAATGATTTCCAATCAACTTTCCCATTCTACGATGGAAGTTTTCCTCCAGGGTCCCGCCTTTCTGGAAACTGTCATCGACAAACACTTCACGAATCAATACAGTCCACTTCTCTCCAAGCTGAGCCAATTCTTGGTATTCAGAAATGCTTCACTTTTAGCGCTACTTATGTACTCTTCGGTACAGCCGATGTGAACATTTGCCACTTGGGCACCGTCTACTCAGCAAGTGCGCTGATAGACTCTGCGTCAGAAACTACGTTTATTTCTGATCGCACGAGGAAGTTATTGAAACTTCCTTCGATACCGACTGAATCCAGAATTATAGAGAGTATTCAATCTGGTGCTGCTACTCCTAGCAAGCATTGTTGCATTACTCTCGATTCTCCTATCGATTCGCAGAGAAAAAGCGAGGCAGCGACCCTCGTACTACCAACCAATTTTCCAAAATTTACAATTGCATCACTTCGTGATCATCAAAGGCCATACCATGCATTGGCATATGCCATTTACTGGCAAAGCTCGCCGATGTATATCCCTTTCGGCGTCGTTTTTAATCGAAACCTTTTATTAGATAAAATTCAATGTGATATTTTTAGCCAAATTTCCCGTAAATTACATAACAAAAAGTTGATGACTGCTGCGGCTAAGTTTTTTGACAACCGCTTCGTCAATTCTACCCAGCGTGACCAATTCAAATTTTACGTCATAGCTCTTGCCATTAAATCGAAATTTCGATTAGATATTCGACATAACTCTTTACGCAAATTAGCACCTAGACTTTTTCTCCAACATAACTTCAATACACATTTGGAATTAAAAATACATAATCTGGTATTAATGCTACGCTTAATATATCGCCGCGCTCGTGTTCGGTTTCGACGTGTATTCGAAGACTGTGCTGGTTGGATTTATTTTGAAATCCTGAGGTTCCTTTTTACCCAAGCACAGCCTTCGGCAGGGTCCTTTCTGGCTCAGATCTCGCATGAGAGATCCGGGGTCCCTTATGACCCACGTCGTGTGAAACATCCGTTGTGGCCCCTATTTGGCCCTCGCTACCTTTTTAGCGATAATTCTACGAATAAATTACTTTTTCTAAATAAATAAACTTTTAAAAAAATTTTTTTTTATATGCTCGATGTCACTATGCTTTTATACCATACAAACTACATGTACTAATCTACAATTTTTTTGCAGCGTTAGTTACTGCAAGGTGGGCGGAATGTTTACGTCAAAACACCCTGTTTGCCACCCTGTATACTGAATTGTACGGCAACCAACTTTATACCATTAAACCTACTGGAACACCGCTTAACATTCTGTTAAGCTGTGTCCCAAAACTGGTTTAATTCAATATGACGGCCTTCTGTCATTTCCGTAACTTTAACTTCCTTCTTCTTGTACCAGCATCGAACGAGTCACGCTCCTTTTACGCTCCTGCATCATCCCGTGCTACATTGCTTTTATTTACATAAGCTTACTTTTGTATCCTACGACACCCGTCGCAAGTAAGCACCCTTTGTGCTCCTTTATCAATAAAACATACTTAAAAACCTACATCCTACACGCCTTTAAATTTATTTAGCTAATTCTCCATTTCCACCCCTTTTCTCTTTTTTATATCGTTTGGCCACTTTACGAGTGAGCCAAACAAATATTGTTAGATTATTTGCGCAATTTCCAAAATATTATAGTATGGGTATATTAAAAGCAATTCAATTCGATTTAATATAACATTTTTTTTACTGAATTTAGGTTGAATTGAAAAAAATTCAAATCCCGGGATTTGTCCCGGGATTGCATTTTTCAATCCCGAAAATCCTGGGATTGGCAAAGGTCTCGAAAATTGACATCCCTACTCTGAACCATCCTGTCTCGAAGGGGTTCATTATGCTCACTACTGCCATAGTTATTATAAACTAGAGAGTGGACTATCTTCGGCTATACCGAAGTTGGAATACCCCCACACAGTAGGAAGAAGTACCTCGAACATATAAAAATGTGGTCTCAAGACCCTATTTTGAGCCAATTATAGGTGGTTTTGGAGCCCGGACCATGTCCAAAATCCATTTCTAAAAATTTCCAATTAAATCCACAAAAAAAAAAAAAATTGGTCTCAAGACCCCATTTAGACCCTTATATATGTGGCTTCGGAACCTCGGACCATGTCAAAAATACGTTTCTAAACATTTCCAATCGAATACAACAATAAAAAATTTTTACGTTTGTAACGCCCATAAGGAGGCGTGTCCGGTATGGAAAAGTATATATATTCTTGATCAGCATCACCTCCTGAGTCGATTTAGCGATGTCCGTCTGTCTGTCCGTCTGTCCGTCTGTCCGTCTGTCTGTCTGTCCGTCTGTCCGTCTGTCCGTCTGTCCGTCTGTCCGTCTGTCCGTCCGCACGATAGCGGTCGCAGTTTTGGAGATATCGACTTGAAACTTTGGGTAAATTTTTTTCTCGTGAATACTGAGATCAAGTTCGAGAATCAGCCAAATCGGACAAAAACTGGGCGTGGCTCCCATACACCGAAAAAAAAGGTAAAAATTTTTCAAGTCTTTTTTATTGTTGTATTCGATTGGAAATGTTTAGAAATGTATTTTTGACATGGTCCGAGGTTCCGAAGCCACATATATAAGGGTCTGAATGGGGTCTTGAGACCAAAATTTTTTTTTTGGTGGATTTGATTGGAAATTTTTAGAAATGGATTTTGGACATGTTCCGGGCTCCAAAACCACCTATAGTTGGGTCAAAATAGGGTCTTGAGACCACATTTTTTTATATTCGAGGTACTTCTTCCTACAGTGTGGGGGTATTTCAGCTTCTGTATAGCCGAAGATAGTCCACTCTCTAGTTTATTCTTCGAGTTGTTATGTGTTAGGCAACAACTCGATCCGCCCCAGCTGGGACGGATCGTGTCTGGGAATATGAATTGTCCTAGCAAGGTGGCTTCGTGTTGCGCTATAGTTAACAAAGGTTCTAAAGATGATGATTTTGGATACGCTCTCAATGACATAGTCAGGCACGTAGCCAGGGGGGGCTTGAGGGGCTCAAACTTTATCATCAAAGCATTGTTGCCAGTATATTCGTCCTGAGATTCCCACAAAAGGCATATAAAAATGTTGTCGGGTTTTTGTCAGGAACAGCGCTTAGAAATGCTTATGAAATATTATTGCATACCCTACAAGAGCATAGTCAAAATTTTGAAATTAATTTTTAATTGTGCTTCGAAAATATTTTTACACGGACCTTCCAAGACTTTCCAAGCAGACATCACGTGCGCATCCTGACACTTCATATGTTAACGAATATTTTATGATGTCTGTATCCATACCTTGCGTTGAAGGTTTAATTAAAAATATATCATAGGCAGCGACTGGAACCGAAAAGAATATCGGTTCCAGTTCTCAGATTATAAAATATATCGGTTTCGGTACTTTCAAGTCTTCAGATAAGGTTACTTCATTCCCAGCACCTGCTACTAAATTATATCAGACATGAGAGTATTGCATTACATTGTGTAATTTTTAACATAGACAATTGCAATTACAAGTAATGGCAATTGAAAGAAAATAGATTTCAATTACTTGTAATTGTAATTGTAATGATCAATTACAAATATGAAATAATTGAAATTGACTTTTTGTCGATTATATTTCCATATATTTGAAATCATTTTCTTGGAATTTTTTCATACAGCAATTGAAATTTATTTTTTGAAAATTACTTGAACAGAAAGTATTTTTTAGAAAAACAGTAATTATCACAATTGAATGTATTTATTTCAAAAAAAGTATTTGATACAAAAAAGAGTCAATTACACATGAACTGTGTGTTCGATGACATTTTCAACCAAATGCTGGTCAACAGCTCTTGACCAGGTCCTAACTGTGTTTCCGACACAAACCCTCAAATTGTAATTGAGAGTAGTGACAAAAATCATGAAGAAATGTGTATAATATATATTTATTTTTTACGCGAACAAATTGGATTTTAATTTATTAGTTATCACGAACTTAAATTTAGGTGGTCATGAATAAATTTCATAATTTGCACAAGTGGACAAATATAAAATAAGCAATGAATGGTCAAACGCTTGAACACTACAACCAATTTCGATTGAGGCAATCCAAAAAAGATCCTCTTACCAAATATAATATTTAGTGGTCACACGGTCACTACTCTCAATTGCCATCGGAGGGTTTGTAATACGCCGAATTTTACCCGACCACGTAAATTTATTTAACGGAAAATTGTTTGCCGAAAAGTTGATCGGCAGGTCACTTTTGTTCTGCATGTTATGCAAAGTGTGGAAATTTTCAGTTTCAATTTTGTTAATGATTACAGCAAAATGTAATTATTGCTACCTTTTCCTCAATTACATTTTCCTGCAATACATTTATCAATTACAAAAATAATTGAAAACAAAAAGTTTGAAATACAAGAAAAACTAGTAAGAGAATTATCTTCGGTCTGACCGAAGCTATAATACCCTGCACATGCGAGTACGATACATTCTGAGACCATATGTTAGTAATTTTATCGAAAATCGGTATTTTATTGATAGTTTTTCGATATTTTATTCATAATTTTTCGATTTTTTATCGATAATTTTTTGATTTTTTATCAATAATTTTTCGATTTTTTATCGATAATTTTTCGATAATTTATCGATAATTCTTCGATAATTTATCGATATTTTCCAATATTTATCGATAATTATAGTTTCTTGATCCATTTAAAAATTTTGTTCCAATTCCATTTTGTTCCGGTCCAATTCCATTTCGTTCCAGTTTCATTCCCATTTCGTTCCCGACCTCATTTTCAACCCAATGCAAAAAACCGCATCTAAATCGGTTCAGTATTTCTCAAGATAAACGAATATAATACGAATTTGGCGGCCATTTTGTATGGGAGGTAGGCGTGGTTCTTATCCGATGTTGCCCATTTTCAATACCATCCAATCATTCGCCAAAATAAGAGGAGTGAAAAAATTTGGGGTCGATAGCCAATATTGATCCAATATTGATCGATAATTTTAGTTTCCTGATCCATTTAAAAATGTTGTTCCAATTCCATTTTGTTCCGGTCCAATTCCATTTCGTTCCGGTTTCATTCCCATTTCGTTCCCGACCTCATTTCCAACCCAATGCAAAAAACCGCATCCAAATCGGTTAAGTATTTCTCAAGATAAACGAAAATAATATAAAATTGGCGGCCAATTTGTAAGGGAGGTAGCCGTGGTTCTTCTCCGATGGGTCCCATTTTCAATACCGTCCAATCATTCGCCAAAATAAGAGGAATCCCAAAATTTTGAGGTGATCGGGTAACCTTTTCGCTACATGTTTTTCATTTCGAGCCTTAAAATCTATTCTCCGTTAATTATTGCCATTAATAATGATAAAAAATCAAAATTTGAAAAAAAAAGTTATTTGAAAGTAGTTTTTTGGAATGTGGCAACAAATTTGCTTAACGGTCTAAAAATTTTCAATATCAAATTTATTGCATATGTGCTTAAATTTATATAAGTTTATGTATTACATTTAAAAATGCATTTTTTTTAACAACTGACCACAGCCAGCTATAACATAATTTCAGCTAATGGCGGTTAGGTAGACCAAGCCGTATATGCATATAAAAAATCATTTGTGAAATATGTGAACTTTTATTAAATTTTGTAAAGAATAGAAAGAAATTTTGTTGGATGATGTAATTGTGTAAAGTTGAACTGTTACATTAAAAAAGAATTAAATAAGAAAGATTAAAAAAAGAAAAAAGAATATCAAGCAATGGATTAAAAAAAAATACGACTGGTGGCGGGCTTGAACCCAAGGCTGTCGCAGTCTTAGGCCGAAGCTCTAACCAATAGACCACAGTCAGCTATGAAATAAATTGAGCTAATGGCGATATAGTTCATCATGTGTATGTACACACAAAAATATAGCTTTGATTTACCATTGCCACCTTTAAGGAAATAATACTACCAAGAGGCTAGCGTTGCCACCTAACAATGTTTTCACCTGTTACGGCTAAACATTATTTCCGATTGTCGATTATTTTTATTGCAAAGCGTTTTATTCATTGGATTTTTTCAATTTTTATTTTCGTATTATGTATTTTGACGTATTAAAACCGAATCTGAATCTTTTATTGTAGCAAGAATCTGCTTTCCGAGAAATAAATTT
>OX596010.1:57388720-57391220 GCA_951394025.1 Heteromyza rotundicornis | reverse complement strand
ACAGACAGACAGACAGACAGACAGACAGACAGACAGACAGACAGACAGACAGACAGACAGACAGACAGACAGACAGACAGACAGACAGACAGACAGACAGACAGACAGACAGACAGACAGACAGACAGACAGACAGACAGACAGACAGACAGACAGACAGACAGACAGACAGACAGACAGACAGACAGACAGACAGACAGACAGACAGACAGACAGACAGACAGACAGACAGACAGACAGACAGACAGACAGACAGACAGACAGACAGACAGACAGACAGACAGACAGACAGACAGACAGACAGACAGACAGACAGACAGACAGACAGACAGACAGACAGACAGACAGACAGACAGACAGACAGACAGACAGACAGACAGACAGACAGACAGACAGACAGACAGACAGACAGACAGACAGACAGACAGACAGACAGACAGACAGACAGACAGACAGACAGACAGACAGACAGACAGACAGACAGACAGACAGACAGACAGACAGACAGACAGACAGACAGACAGACAGACAGACAGACAGACAGACAGACAGACAGACAGACAGACAGACAGACAGACAGACAGACAGACAGACAGACAGACAGACAGACAGACAGACAGACAGACAGACAGACAGACAGACAGACAGACAGACAGACAGACAGACAGACAGACAGACAGACAGACAGACAGACAGACAGACAGACAGACAGACAGACAGACAGACAGACAGACAGACAGACAGACAGACAGACAGACAGACAGACAGACAGACAGACAGACAGACAGACAGACAGACAGACAGACAGACAGACAGACAGACAGACAGACAGACAGACAGACAGACAGACAGACAGACAGACAGACAGACAGACAGACAGACAGACAGACAGACAGACAGACAGACAGACAGACAGACAGACAGACAGACAGACAGACAGACAGACAGACAGACAGACAGACAGACAGACAGACAGACAGACAGACAGACAGACAGACAGACAGACAGACAGACAGACAGACAGACAGACAGACAGACAGACAGACAGACAGACAGACAGACAGACAGACAGACAGACAGACAGACAGACAGACAGACAGACAGACAGACAGACAGACAGACAGACAGACAGACAGACAGACAGACAGACAGACAGACAGACAGACAGACAGACAGACAGACAGACAGACAGACAGACAGACAGACAGACAGACAGACAGACAGACAGACAGACAGACAGACAGACAGACAGACAGACAGACAGACAGACAGACAGACAGACAGACAGACAGACAGACAGACAGACAGACAGACAGACAGACAGACAGACAGACAGACAGACAGACAGACAGACAGACAGACAGACAGACAGACAGACAGACAGACAGACAGACAGACAGACAGACAGACAGACAGACAGACAGACAGACAGACAGACAGACAGACAGACAGACAGACAGACAGACAGACAGACAGACAGACAGACAGACAGACAGACAGACAGACAGACAGACAGACAGACAGACAGACAGACAGACAGACAGACAGACAGACAGACAGACAGACAGACAGACAGACAGACAGACAGACAGACAGACAGACAGACAGACAGACAGACAGACAGACAGACAGACAGACAGACAGACAGACAGACAGACAGACAGACAGACAGACAGACAGACAGACAGACAGACAGACAGACAGACAGACAGACAGACAGACAGACAGACAGACAGACAGACAGACAGACAGACAGACAGACAGACAGACAGACAGACAGACAGACAGACAGACAGACAGACAGACAGACAGACAGACAGACAGACAGACAGACAGACAGACAGACAGACAGACAGACAGACAGACAGACAGACAGACAGACAGACAGACAGACAGACAGACAGACAGACAGACAGACAGACAGACAGACAGACAGACAGACAGACAGACAGACAGACAGACAGACAGACAGACAGACAGACAGACAGACAGACAGACAGACAGACAGACAGACAGACAGACAGACAGACAGACAGACAGACAGACAGACAGACAGACAGACAGACAGACAGACAGACAGACAGACAGACAGACAGACAGACAGACAGACAGACAGACAGACAGACAGACAGACAGACAGACAGACAGACAGACAGACAGACAGACAGACAGACAGACAGACAGACAGACAGACAGACAGACAGACAGACAGACAGACAGACAGACAGACAGACAGACAGACAGACAGACAGACAGACAGACAGACAGACAGACAGACAGACAGACAGACAGACAGACAGACAAATGGCCAGGTCTTTCTTAAGTGATGTTTTCGGTAAAAAATTATTCGCGTCAATATGGTACAATAAAAAACGGAAATTGTTGCTATTCAACAAACCGAAAAAAAAATGTTTATACAGAAATACTTCTAATAAACCAAAAAAAAAATGGCATTAACTTTTTTATTGTAAATTGTACCGAGGCTGGTCCACGTAGTCTT